>CM061534.1:26740621-26760418 GCA_030545055.2 Neoaliturus tenellus | reverse complement strand
TATAGTCTCGGGCTTCGCCCTCCTCGCCTTTGATTTATTTCTAGAGGGCGCTTTATAATGTTGACCAACTTTTATTACAAAATCTGTAATGTGAATTGTAATTTAACAGTTGATTAAACTTACCTTCAGATGAATTTTAAAGCCAGATAGTAAATAAAAATAGATCTCTGTCACTTCATGACCAACATACATGTACTTTAGGTGAGTTTCTCTCATACAGAATCAAAAAATGCGCAATTTGCGCACGGGACACCTCGTTTTAAATTACAATAGAATTAATACTAGGCTCGAACTCTTCCATTTCATTATGGCCGATTAAAATTTAACAGCGATTACAATTAATTAATGGTCTTTAATTATTATATTATTCAATGGGTAAATTCGACGCATTTTGTCGAACATGTTTTACTCGGTGGATAAGTTCATGAACCACAACTCAGGGGAGACATTGGCTTGAGTCCCCTCCTGCTGAGTGAATCTAGTAAATTTTAACATTGGCTGGTACTAAGCTGCAATATCAATTTTTGTTTCAAACTTCACATCCTCTGCAAATCACGCTATTCTGACATATGCTATGCAATACATGTACGGTAGCCTATTGTCCTACAGCAATTAATAATATATTTATTTATTTAGAGTTGTTAAATAAACCCTCCATCGGTCGATATATCAGGTGCAAGCGGAAATTGCCTTTGCAATCGAAAAAAGATCATTCTTTTAAAAATGCCATATACGTAAACACATTTTAAATTAAATAGGATTGATTTAATATTGACTTAATTGAATGAATTGATTTAATATTTGGTTTAATATATTTCATATTGATTTAATAAAATGTTATAACATTTTATCTAGGTAAGAATTTTATACAAAATTCATAAGCAATAAGGATTTGAAAAATTAAGCTGATGTACAATAAGAACAATTAAAAATATTATTAATTTTTTTAAGATATTTGAGTTTAAACAATTAAAATGGCCGCCATTTTTAAAATACACTTAGCTTTTAGTGTGCAAAGCAAAATGGCCGCTAGTGGCTAAACGAAGGATTTTTTCGACATCTGTCAAGAGGACAATTTTTTGCTCAATTTAAGAGTACTTTATTCACCCCCGATGTTTGTGACATTTTTAATGAACACCCTGTATATATATATATATATATATATATATATATATATATATATATATATATATCCATGTGTCTGTGAAAATGATAGCGTTTGAACAGAACCTCCGATTTAAATTAAGTTTGACGAGGTATAAGGCAGCATCTACTTGAATAGTTCGCGAACCAGAATTATCAGACAATACAGAAACAAAAGAAAATAAATCATTTTGAAATGATATAGGTAAAGTAATTATTTTCTTTATAGAATAATCGGGCTCTAATTAAATAGTGGTCAATGATACTCTGGCCTAGAGTCTAAGAATAAAATACATAGTTAAGGTAATTAAATATGATCAGCCGACCATAATAATTTTGAAAATTCAAACGCAAATGTTGGTATTTTATTAGAACAACTATAACAAAATATTTCGGTTGATGATGAAATCTGCTCAGATGAGAAATTTTTTAACTAATAAAATTATAAACAGGACTGCCTAATATTTAACCTACATGCGTTTTAATTGCTTCATCATCACGTTATCCTATTATAACTGAACAAATCAGTGTACCAAATTTCAACTCTCTTGCGTAACGGAAAATTGGAGGATTATAGTGAAAAGTGAACGAATGAGAGATTTGTCTTTTACGGCGGTGACACAGTAGGCTACCTGAATTTTTACCATACCAAGTACCGGACCGAGCACCGGACCTAGCATCGCACCGAGCGCTCTGGAGGCGGTTTTCCGGCGAAACATCAAAGAAAAGATTGGTCCGGTGTACGGTCCAATGTACGGTAGCGTATCAAGGTCAATTTTGCTCCGAACGCCGCACCGAGCGTAGCCCCGAACGCTCGGGATGAACGCCCCTCACCTCTCCACCGCATCCTCTCTAGCGCCCTGACTCACTCACGCTCTCCCCCCCGTCACTCTCTCTCTCTCTCTAAACTTCCTTCACCTCTCTCGGTGGATTTGTCCGGTACATGCTCGGTCCGATGTCTTGCTCGGCGAAATGTTCTGAGTAAATTTAGTTCCTAAACGATATAATGTTTTGTACGATTCTCGGTCCGATATTCGGTCCGGTGGAAAGTCCGGTAGTGTGTCGCCGGCCTCATAAAAATTAATTTCACTTCAGTAAGGTGGTATCAAGCGGAACCGTATTTCGCGCATTTCCGGTGGCTAAAAATAGGTATAAGTCTATTTTGTAAACACTGTCATTACTAAATTAATTTAAGAACCGTTTAGGCTATTTATTTGTAAGATTAAAATTTGAATCTCATCTGTGAGGGGTTCAAAATACACTCATTATTAGTTTTTTGTTTTATGTACTTTAAAAACCTGTATAGTGCAAATAATGTTCTGCTCGTTTCTTTAGTAGGCCTACATAAAAAACTATCGTCAATGAACCAAAATACTGTATAAACACAGGTGTTCCAAAGTTGAATTGTACGAGTAATTTAGATGGATAAAGAAGTATTCAAATAAATACGAGGAATGTGTCCTCCAACATCACTGATTGATTTATAAAGCGATAATGTTTGTGTGTGTGCTTGTGTTAGTGAGAAAGACGACGTTTGCGAAAAGGCTAGTAGCGCCTCGAACGGGCAAATTCGCAGACCCCGTTTTTGCTCAAAACATGCGTTCGTAGTCCCCTGTTTCGGACGACATTTTTTAACCGATTTTATTGAAAGTGGTCTTAAACTGTTCAGAAAGAGTGCCTGCATGTCTCTTGTACCGCGTTAAATCGATATAGTTTCTTAAAATTACTTTAAAAAATTGTTGAACATCAACTAATGTTTTCCTTTTTTAACTGTATTTTTAGGTACCTCAATGTACGTTTTTTATTATTATGAGGTAATAGAGACACGCGGACACTCTTTCTGAACATTTTAAGACCACTGTCAATAAAATCGGTTAAACTGTCGTCCGAAACAGGGGACTACGAACGCATGTTTTCGACGTTTTTTGCAGGGGTGATGAAGACTCTTTCTATCAAACTTGACATGGATGTGAGGTACTAAATCAATTTCATTAGTTATGTCAATTGGGATTATCAGACAAGTAAGGGTAACATAGAAGTTCAAGGTTGTCTAATTAAGTGACATCGGGTATTAATTGATGTTAGTAACACCCGATTAACATCAATCAATAATGATATTAATGGAGTGTTAATTAGGCTTATTTACTAAATTTGTTATTTTAGTTATAAAATATTTTAACTAATTGGATTGAGATCAACTGACATTTTGGTCAACTTTTGACCAGGGTCCGGGAATCTCTAGTAATATTTTAACTAGGATTTATTTATAACATTAAAGAGAATGTTTCTGTTTAAGGACAAGGGCTTGGTGAGATGTCCTCTTTGGGTTTCGTGGCATCAGAAAATAGTGGAAGTTCGAAATCCAGAATTTGTCAGCCAATTCAATAAAGGAAATGTTCAGGTTAGTTAAGTCACAGAAGATATGATCTCTCTTTATTAATTTTAATTTATGATTCTATAAATAGTCCAGGATACTCTTAATATTATTTTTAAAAAGGTGGCAGAAATTCAATCTACAGTTGATCGTTAACCGTCATTTCCAGTGTCAGGGGTAGCAATTATGATGAATTCCTTAAGGTGTAGGAATTTAATTAAACATTCACTCATCATAAGAATATATCAAATATTTCATTGCATCATATTTTGAAGTTGCAGAGTCAACAAAAGTTGCTTAAGATCCTTCACACTAATCCATTATGTCGCTGAAATAAAATTTTACGAACATATAGTAAACAGTTATTCTGTGAAAAGCGGTCAAATGTGGGTCTACAAGCGTCACAGACGTACACACAAAAACTCAGATAACACCAATTTTGGATTCTCTGAGGCTTAAAATGTAAGGCAACAAAAAATGTCAAGCGAACAAACTTGTCTTGAAAAAAAGAGCCTTTATGGACTTGATATTATAGCACACTGTCTGTGACTGTGATATTACTGTGACTACAAAGCATTGTTTAAGTTTACCATGCAAATGCTCAGCACCCTTGTACTTTTAGTAATTAAAATCTGCAGTACGTTAAAAGGATAATTTTATAAGGTCGAAAATCTTCTTAAAACTTCATTTAAGGACCTTTTATTCCTGTGTATTTATGTTACAGAATGGTTTTGGCAGTTACGTTTGCCCCATGTTATTATAAAGGGACCACAAATGAACTTTTTTATCTCTGCGACATAGTTGCTCTCATCATTTAGCCTAGGTACTTGAGGAGCAACTTTTTCTCTCTCTACCATACTTGAGGAGAATTATACTTTCTCTCTCTCACACACACGAGAGATATTGCTGCCAAGGTGTTTTCGGATAATAGGACTTGTCAGGCCAAAGCATGTCAAACAATCCAGGTTCTAAGGCCGGTTCCTACGTGGGCGACAGATGCGACGCGACGAGAGCGACAAAATTTCAAACAAATGTATAAGCATTGGAGCGTTCTTAGTGGGTGACAGGAGCGACAACAATTTACAATGTATAACGTTATGGCAATGCAAGCTTGTCGCTGGTGTCGCTCCAGTCGCTCTCGTCGCGTCGCATCTGTCGCCCACGTAGGAACCGGCCTAAATGTAAATCAATAATTCCTTAATTTGTTTACTAAATTTTTCATTCAAATATTTTTATTTTAGGATTTCCTAGCAATCTAACTTAATTTGTAAATTTTGTGTATATTTCAACTAAGCTCAAATTTATCTCACTATATTTTTCACTTTTCAGGCGGTCACTTCTGGTTCACATCTGTCTTATTCAGAAAATTTGATCATCCCTCTAAAAAAATCTGGCGGGAAATTTGATATAGCTGCCACAATCGAGATTCCAGAAGGTGTCAAAGTGAATGACGAACGACCTCTTAAGTGTAAAACAAAAAGTCTACCTAGTAAATGGATATCAAGTAGTCCTAAATTAGGAGATGGACAACAAACAAAAGACACTTTGGAGATAACTTTCCCGGCATTTAATCCAGATAGTGAGACTGATTTGAGTCTTGATATCCAATGTGGATGTGTATTATGTGTATCCAATGGAGAAAACTGTAGGATTGTAGGCTTTGCCTTCCCTGTCCGCGTACAATATAATGATAAGGGGCGCAGTGGTACTATCCTTGACTACCACTACAAGGTTCCACAAGATTCTTAAGTTGGAGTTTATAATCTGTCCACTATTTTCTACTTATGTATACAAAAATCTTTGAACTTACTTAACTTTTTCCAGATTATATTACATGTACCATTATAATTAATAAACATAGTAAAAACTTTCATCTAAAGTTTACTGTATTTTAAATTATTTTTTATCCTTCTGTTTGGATGACTACTTTAGACATGTTCAATTGTAACACCAAAAAATTTCCAAAAATTTCTATGTACAGTGTCTGTAACCCTAAATAAATCAATCAATCAAAATCTCTTTATTTACAAAGCATAAAGATTAGTCCAGTCATATTAGCGAAATTACCTAAAAAAACTCTTATAAGTGTGAAACTTGGTATATATATTGATATTTACATCCGGAATAACATATCAAAAGTCCTCGAAAAATAAACTTGTGCTATGGCCGCCATCTTGGAAAATGGCGCCCGAAAACCAGTTTTTCTTAAATTACTCAAAAACTATGCACCCTATCAAAAAACCTTAAATGTAAAAAATGTTCGCCAAGAAAAGAGCTACAACTTTGGTCCTTAGCAATATTTCGATATAATTAACTGTTTAGCCATAAAATTCGATATTTAGAAAATAAATTTGAAAATTCATTAAAAACCCTGATTTGCTATAAAAAATGTTTTAAATACATTATTTTAAAATTTATTTTACTATTGTAATTTAATAATTGGAATTTTCTGAAAATTTTCATACCAGTAACATAACTTTTACATTTCTATTTATATTTTTTGTGATTTTTTATTTTAGGCCTACTGCTGATGCTTTCGTTGATAAACTACCATAATATTCCCATACTGAGTTCATTATGGTACAAGGATGGGATTTGGTACCTATGTATGTTTTATTTACTGAAATAGCATACCGGTAGTTTCATACCGGTAACATAACTTGTATCTTTCCATTTATATTTTCTGTGATATTTTTAAATGTCGTTGTTGGACTACCATAATAATCTCCTATTGTGTTTAGTATCCATGGTTGGTTTTATTGATTTTTTTAGTTTTGATATTTATGTTGGTACCCAGAGTAGAACTTCAGTATGGTGATTGACGTTGGAGCAATTATGTAACAGTATACAATAATAATTATTTAAATTAAAAAATAATTAATTTTATTAAAGGGGTTTGTTTTTTCCTACATACAATATTAAGCTATATCCACTTATTAATTTTTAATGTCTTAATCCTTAGGTAAAAATCAATATCCATTTACTAAGATAACTGCCTACTAAGATGTTTTTGCGAGGGTTTTGTTATGCTATTTCAGTAAATAAAACATACATAGGTATCAAATCCCATCCTTGTACCATAATGAACTCAGTATGGGAATATTATGGTAGTTTATCAACGAAAGCATCAGCAGTAGGCCTAAAATAAAAAATCACAAAAAAAATATAAATAGAAATGTAAAAGTTATGTTACTGGTATGAAAATTTTCAGAAAATTCCAATTATTAAATTACAATAGTAAAATAAATTTTAAAATAATGTATTTAAAACATTTTTTATAGCAAATCAGGGTTTTTAATGAATTTTCAAATTTATTTTCTAAATATCGAATTTTATGGCTAAACAGTTAATTATATCGAAATATTGCTAAGGACCAAAGTTGTAGCTCTTTTCTTGGCAAACATTTTTTACATTTAAGGTTTTTTGATAGGGTGCATAGTTTTTGAGTAATTTAAGAAAAACTGGTTTTCAGGTGCCATTTTCCAAGATGGCGGCCATAGCACAAGTTTATTTTTCGAGGACTTTTGATATGTTATTCCGGATGTAAATATCAATATATATACCAAGTTTCCCACTTATAAGAGTTTTTTTTAGGTAATGGAGAAATTTTGATTTAAAATGACTACACTAGATTTGTAATAGTGTTAAATGTTTACAATTTGAAACAATGAAAAAATAAGGCCCAAATCAAGGGGCATATGTTTAGCAGCCAAGTAAGCGGGCCGGGATGACTGATTCGACTGCCTCTAGAGGATTGTTTATTTTTTTCAACAGAAAGGAATCTAGGACATTTTATTATTTGCAGGTGTTGTATGATACAGGAGTTTGATCTAACAGAACAAAGAGAGATAGGTGTAACTAAGCCTCATAATAACAAAACTTTATAATGGTATTTTTTCAAGTAATTTGAAATAAAAAGATAGTAAATAACTTTTGAGAGAGTGAATAATAGAAGTTGGTAGTATTGGGATAGCATAAGACGCGTACTCACGGCCATCCACTTTGGACCTAGAGCCGATTTTATTTTGGTCTCTTTGTCCGATACAATACATTGGACAGAGACCAAAATGCTCCCCGATTTTTCTCCTATCAGTTGGGTAGATTGAATTCAGACCAAAAACAACAAGAAAATTTTATTTATTATTTATTTTCAGCATATGCCTAATGGCCTACAAAAATTAACAAAACTTTAATGAACGGAGAAACAACGAGTTGGTATCAAGTAAATTTTTAGGAAGACGAAATTAAAATAATATTGTATGTGGAATTATTTGTATAAAAGTACCCACACTTCCAAGGTCTAATATTATTTTCTACTCTCCCCAAAAAGAACATTGCATCAGTATGGTAAAAATGACAAAATTGTATTTATTTAGAAATGACATAGTCAGCTTTCGTAGGTCAGAACACTTTGACGTCTGAACTATTATCATTCAAATGTAAACAGTGAAGGCCTAAGGCTTTTTAAATATTTTTATTTTTAATTGGATCATAGTAAATCTAAATGTATAATTCCCATAATTTTCTTTGTATTAAACGTAAGTCACTCACAAAATGAATATGGTACACAGTAGGTAATTATTTTATTGACAGTTTAATTGCTCTCTTAAACAGGCCACACAATCAACAATTTTAATGTTAAATAATTCATTAAATGAATAGGCTAACTTATATCAGAAGGGCCCTCAAAAGGAATGAATGAGTTTGGGGCCTGGATTATTTTTTGAAAAGTAGAAAGTATGTTATAAGTTAGGTTGCCTTGGTATAAATGGCTGAGGGAATTCTACTAAATAATTTTCACTGAGTACGGTAGGCTTCTTCCAACAAATGAACTGTTCTTTTTATATTAAATCACCTGCTCATGAATAAGCTCCTAGCTGATCTCATTTTATTCCCTTGAGGAAGTATCTAAAGATTTTTTTGGGGAAAGTGTTTTTTTTTATATGTGCACCGCCAGAGATTTTTTGCCAATATTAGTGTTTTTTTCTTTCTGTAAATTTATATAGTAGTAGTTTTTAAAAATCCTCAAGATATTACCACAGCCCATCTAACAAGCTTTGGTCAAAGACTAGCCTAAGGAAGGAGGAAGGAAGTAAGTGCGGCATGACATATTCTTTGTGTGTTATAGTGAACTAAGTTTAATGAATTGAAAAATTACAACCAAATTCATCAAAACTTTTTTACTCAAATAGCAATCTAAAAGGCAAGTTTTTAGTTTAACACAGAAAAACAAGCATACTGTTTTTAAGAGTGCTAAATTTTAAGAGTGATAAAAATGAAAAACGTAACTTAAAAACTCTTGTTAAAATGTCCACAAACAAAAAATTTTTTAGTTAGCCTAGCCTACATATTCATAACTGGGTCAATCCATCCAAAGTGGTCCAGACCTGGTTGCTTGACCATCTAAGAATTTTTTTATTTTTTTACTGATGAATCCCCTATGTATTGAGAGTACAAAACTAATATTATTTTATTTTTTACCCAAACGAAACAAAAATGGCGGCCATCTTTGTTACTCGCCGACCGCGGATTTTTGCGATTGCAGACCTTTAGAAAAAGCTACGTTTCTCGGAACTGGTTTGTGCTAAAAGGATGAAACAAAAACCATTCTCTTATTTGAATTTCACTTTATAATTTAGGTCCTCTTGATAATGGCCCAGACAGCACGACAAGCTTGGTAAAAGCTTAAATTAAGCTTAAATCACCCGGCTTATAAGCTTGATTTTAACTTGTTCAAGAAAGCTTATAAGCTTAAAAATAGCTTGAATTAAGCTTCGAAGTTCCCACCTTCCCAACTTGTTTTAAGCTATGAGATTCAAGTTTACATAAGCTTACATCTACAAGCTTGATACAAGCTTGTAACATTAGGCTGATTCCTAGCTTATTATAATCAGCTTGTATAAGCTTAGAATACATAGCTTAAAGCAAGTTTACTTTTATAGGCCTCAATTAAGAGTCATCTTCACCCCTGGGCCAGTAACCCATTGTTGCTTAGTCGGCAATGTTAATTATACGGCTTTTATGCTAAAACATGGTCTTGTATTCCCCTGTTTCGGACGCCGTTTTTCAACCGATTTTCTTGAAATTTGGTAAGTGTTTAGTTGAATAGTTATATTAGGTTTCTCACACCTCGAAATTTTGAAAATTTAACAAATATTACTCTCTGTGACATTGCAAAGTAACTCGATTTTCCTTAGTTAATATTTCAAAATATAGTAAAATTTTCGAGGTATGAGAAACCCAATATAAGTATTCAACTAAACACTTACCAACTTTCAAGAAAATCGGTTGAAAAACGGCGTCCAAAACAGGGAAATACAAAACCATGTTTTAGCATAAAAGCCGTATGATTAACATTGCCGATTGCGCAACAATGGGCTACTGGCCCAAGGGTGAAGATGACTCTTAAGCTTTATGACATGATTCTGATTTCTGATGACCATATGTATTTATTCAATAAAATAATCTGAATCAAGGAATCTAAAATAAGTAAAGAGAAGGTAGGGGTCAAGACATGCAACGCCCTCTATGCACCAGGAGTTTTTGCACCTATGACATCACCAATAACTAATTCTGGTAATGATAATGATGACGTCATAGGTGCAAAAGAACACCTGGTGCATAGAGGGCGTTGCATGTCTTGACCCCTACCTTGTCTTTATTTATTTTAGATTCCTTGATCTGAATCACCTTAAATTTAAATTTTACTTCAACTAAAGATTTATCAACACAGATATAAGCGTCATACAAGCAAAAACATTATCAATACTGAAATTTTGTTGATGGAATAAAAAACATACACAATAAGCTTACATAAATTTAGAGTATTTTCAACTCTAGTTAATGAGGGTTCAAAATAATATTACTTGATAAAAGACCTTAGTATAATCATAAAACCATCTTCTAATATAAATAAAATATCTACAGTTCCATTTTCTTTTTTTTTTTAAACTTTAATCTCTTGAATATTTTTAAATTGTTCTGAACTATAAAATATATATCCTCATAATATAAAATATATAGCCTCGATTATTTTTGT
This sequence comes from Neoaliturus tenellus, assembly GCA_030545055.2. NCBI lineage: Eukaryota > Metazoa > Arthropoda > Insecta > Hemiptera > Cicadellidae > Neoaliturus > Neoaliturus tenellus. Next base: position 26,749,862 of record CM061534.1, on the reverse strand, counting down.
CCAACTACAAAGGGTTCATAGAAATTAAATGAGGCTTTGAAAAATTCATATGTCTATTATGAAAAGGTATAAACAATTATCTTTTTCTTGTCAACTTGTCCTTTATGTTATTTCTCTTCATTATTAAATAAATATTTAAAGTAAAGTTGTTTGTAAAAATATTAATAACTGTTTTATGTCAAACAACACAACCTTGATGTCCTAAGTTCCTTAACAAGGCTATCTCTGAAAATATGTACTTTTTTAGGTCAAATTATGAGAGTGTCTTAATAGTTTTAAAGTTATAAGAGACATCATTATGATAAATAGGGGTTCTCTTTAATAAAATTACAGTGGTAAATAGTTTAAAAGTGTTTATTAAAAATATTTATATATATATTACAATATGGTAAATCCTTGGAGTATAGATCCTTCTACTCTGCCACCTCCGTCACCCTACAACACAATAATATTTTTTACATATACACTTGTGGCATATCACTATTTCATGTTTTACCAATTTTTCTAGATTTTTAATAAACATATAAAAGTATAAGAGAACAGTGTTACAACAGTTACAAAGGATAAATTTGTAGCCTAGCTGGCTTTAGGAAGAGATAATATGCATGCAAAAAATAAAACAGAAAACAGCACAAAATGATAAGGTACTTTTATTCTACATGAGCCAGCCACATTCTTTATGTTACGGTATTTGAACTGTTATCTTAAAAAAGAACATAAACTGAAAGAAGACTATTTACTCAACATTATGTGAAAATTTCACTTTTGAGTTTTAAGGCTTCTGACTTCTGCTTCCTAAAGTTAGCCATGTCACCGATGTGCGAGTCAATCTCCACCCGCGGCCTCGACACCGGGCCAGCTACACGTACTCAGCCAAGTTTGCAGCAAGCTGCGGTGGTTAGGTTTTGTTTTTTATTGATAGGCCTACGTAGGTCACAAATACTTTCACTAACTTAAAGCACATCACAAAAGCGATTTAGTATTATGTAAGACTGTCTAAATAGCTCTAACTATACCAGCGTCGTGGCCTCGGCCGATGTTGCTGCAATCATTGGTGACATGGCTGACTTTACACAAACACAACTCAAAAACAGTAAGACTTAGAAATGTGAAATTTTTACACAATGTTCAATAAATAATCTTCTTTCAATTTATGTGTTTGTTAAAGAACACACAGTTAAAAAAAAGCCAAAAATATAGTGGCTCATGTGTAACAAACAAGTAACTTTTATTTTACAGATAAGATACCCTACCCCATATAACAAGTTGATAAAATGCAAACCAATTGTCGAATACAAAACTGATTATGCCCACTTTTTGTCTAATTTCCACGAATTAAATAAAACATGATCCAAAAATCAGTTGTGAGATATTGTTTTTGTGAGCTACATATAAAGTAAGGAGTGAGCATTTGAATAAATATCTAGACTGATGACTCTCACGGCACTGTGATATATACTGCATATGAACACTGAGCGAGCATTTCAGACTGTTAATTAACTGTCAACAACTGGATTCAACTTATGTTATTCTTTAAAAATTTAGTTAATTACACACTATATTTATTTTTATGTTTATATTAATAATAGTTTCGTTTAATCTAAAATATTCGTTAATCCAAAATATTTGTTAATCCAAATTATGTCTTGTCCCTATCATTTCGGATTATTGGGACATTGCGGCAGCTGTATTACAGTGAAACCGTAAACCGTAAAATTTCTCCTTAGCCGTAATTTATTTTAATTTTGTATAGCCTAAATCTTACCTAGATCTACTTATCCAGTGGAAATTTTCAAACCCCTTCCTTTATCATAAGATTTTATTTTATATCTTCTGTAATTCAGAGGTTATTGACAATCCACTAGAACTTTTTGTATGATCTTTCAAGACACTAAGCAGTAGCAAGTGCTAACCTTAAATGTCCTGCTTGAGTCTTTGAATGTCGTCCTCGCACCTCGGCGTATGAAAGCTGCCCTCCGCTCCCAGCATCCAGTCCACGAGGCGGTTGTGGGAGTTATGGAACTGTTGCACCAACGGCAGCGCCTCCTGTTTGCAAGAAAAAAACAACATCAAAATTGAAAAAAATTAAATAAAATAGGTGAAGTAAAGATTTTGCTGAGCTGTGATACACTATTGCATAGTTTAACCCTCCGAGCGTTCAATATAGCACCCCTGGAGCGTTACGCATTTTTTTAAGGTTTTGCATACCGTACTTTCAAATAAAAATTAGTAAAAAATAATTTTATGACCTACCATTATAAATGTATATATTTTGTGAAATTAGATAAAATGAACTATCTAACAATACAAAAATTTTTACCCTTACTTATTGTTACCAAAATTAGACTATAGGTTACAAATTAAAAAATTACAAAAAAAATATTTTATGTAACTTTGCTTTCTTATAAAATAATTTTAGATACACATAATCAAAATTCCAAGATTTAAATTTTGTTAAAAATTTTATGCAGTTTAAGAAAATATATAATTGATATAGCCTAAGCTAGAAGCATTTGAAAAAAAAAAATTATGTTGAATAAAACCAAATATGTCCTATGGTACTTACCCTAATTCCTACTCCTATTTATGGTTATGAACTCGATAAAACATATTAATTTATTCCAAAAATATAATTAACAGTATTAGTAACACTTTTAATCATTCATAACCTTAAAACAATCGTTAAATACGTATTTCATTGGTTACAAAGTTAGCTGATGGTAACAGGTTTTTCCCAAATGTTTCATTGCACATTACAAACAACCAATCACGTTCTGCTATCTGAAATGGTGTTTTTGGATAGCGTACAATCTCCCAGTAACAGTTGTAGTGTTCACGGGTCCATTTCTGTCATTCACAATAAAGTTAGGTTACGTTTTCGAACCGTCGATAAATCGACTTTAACACTCGGTCGAAAAGCTGGGCCGAAAAATCGACGTTTTAACGCTCAGAGGGTTAAGATAACTTGATGAGTAACTGGCTGAGTAGCTGAGTGGTTATTGTGCTCGCTTTGAATCCCAGGGTTGCCAGTTCAATCTTGAGAAAAGTTAGTGGGCCTACTGTAGCTCTTTAAATAAGTTGTCATTGTAATCGGGCTATTAAATAATGAGTCTCTCTGACCACAGGTCGGCATTATATAGTATCAAGACTAGGATTAAAAAATTGGGGGCAAAAGACTAGGGACTGTTCCCCATCAAAATGTAAAAAAATGCCAAAGACATAAAAATAAACAGAAATCTAAAGATAAGTAACCCAATAGAAGCAAACATCCGCTGCATACCTGGGCGTGTTTGAGCAGGTCGTTGTAGCATCTCTGTAGAGAGTCCAGTTTGTTCTTGAGCTGGATTGCTTCGTAATTGGAGATGTACTTCATCAGCTGTAGGCCGGATTCGATCGTGCTGTCCACGTCGCCCTGATGGTTGGCCACCTCTTCCGTTAGGTCCTGCCGCCAACAAATTGTTCATTTAGAACACCATTTTTTTTTTTTTTTAATGACATAACCAGAGTATTCTATTTCATAGAGATACATTATACGTGATTTGAATTTTTATGTGCAGTAAAAGCCCGAGCTAAACAGGGCCATAACTACCTCAAATAATTGAAAACTCGGATAATATGCAGGACAAAGGAAAAGGTGAATCGTAAATAAAACATGTTGAACGCAAGCAGATTATTAAATTATTAACAGAGTTACAGTGATTGTTAAACATCTACAGAAGACTCCCGCTCTTCTAAACCCCACTATTCTGAAAATTCGCCTAATACAAACACATTTGTTTAACAACCCCCGTCGCAGCAGACCTGCGTACTCAGCGAATTTCCAATAGAATTTTATCAATGACTGTATTCTATTCAAACATAGGTTTTAGTAAAATCGTAGTGTTGATTGTACCTGTCAGCGCTGGTCAGTTGTACGTCAACTGTACTGGGCCAGACATAAATAACTTACGCGGTAAGTCTCATTACCTTTTCGCTCCGAAATCATTAGTAGGCCTACGTTTGATGCTTGAAACTGAGTTCAGTAAAAATTACTTTGAGTGTAAAATTAAATCACGCAAAAAACAGTTGTAACGTTCAATTCTAAACAGTTAAACTTACTTGTCCGAGTACATGATGCCTACAGCAATGATTCGCCCCAGACGTTATGTTAGAGAAAATGCTCAAACATATTTCTCAATCTATTTATCCAGAGTGACAAGTTATCAATATGTTTAATAACATCACGAATATAAGATCATACCGCAAAGAATTTCCGTTAAAGGCTAGTTACCGGTACTTAGTTTCCATGTTTATTACCTACGCCTAACATTATAATTTTATTTTTGATATTTCAAATCTAGGCTATAGGTACAGTCTTATAAAATTTTCATTGAGTCGATAGGCCAGGTGATACGATCAATATAGGCTTATCTAGTGATGTAAAACGCCCTGGCGTTTAAATCTCAGGGCAAATGCCCAGGGCATTTGCCCTAATAACCGCCCAAAATCCATAAGTGCCGGGCATTTATCCAGTTAAAGGCTAATAAACCTAATTAATGGAAATTAAATTGAACACTACTCTTCTAGTCAACTTTTAAACCTCTACATTAGATATTTACATAATAGCCTATATTTAAAAAAATAATTAGGGGCCTACTTGTATAATTTTAATTATATTGGTAGGAAGTCAGTACTACAGAGTCAACACTTTTCTTTTGTCAACAAGAGGAAATAATTTAGACTGAAAATAACTTCATAGGTTTATTTTTATTTAAAATATCTGGCTAATGTAATAGAATTAATTTACATTTGTTTTTTACACACAATGAATCAGTCTCAACTTAACGGTTGTAAGGTTGTAATTTGGTTCCGGTTGGGTTTCTGGCAAATCGCTCAGAATGCAAAGCCCTTTAAAATGATGTATCATATGACGTAGGCCAATGCAGTTTCCCACAAGACTTCCTTTAGAGACGTCACTAGCGGAGGTCGTCAGGTAAACTGCATAGGCTATGTCATATGATACATCATTTTAAAGTACATTGCATTCTGAGCAATTTGCCACAAACCCAACCTCAAAAGGTAGAGTGGATTGGGAGTTATTTCATTTTTTTGTTTTCAGCAATATGATTTTAATACAAAGTTTGATCGCCTGCTATTTTTTACTCGGTCATTCTTTTGAGATCGGGTTTGCAGCAATGTTCTCCAGTCTCAAAGACCTTTAATTTGATGTACATATTGACATATGCTTACATTTAAGATTTTCTTCTTACTCCTTGTGGACCGTCCCCCATTCGAGATCCAAGGACAATAAGTACTTTAGGAAGTAGTCTTAGTCACTCAAAATCAATATGCAACGTTTTAGTTTTGTTACTTAAATACTTTAAAAAATATTAAATCGTCTCCAGACTTTTTTCCACCCTGTATATGAATAAAAATAATGTTATAGGTGCCTTTTTACTTTCTCCCCCTATACCATAGTATATGGAGAAAGTATTTTTTTCGTAAAAATTTTCGAATTTGAGTTGTTGGTGGATTTATCCATTATGGTTCCCCCTGAGTCCAAAAAAGTGGTTTTCGGAGTGATGTCTGTGTGTCTGTTGTGTGTGTGTGTGTGTGTGTGTGTGTGTGTGTGTGTGTGTCAGGATGTAAACAGAGCTAGAGAATGCCCTAATGGTCCGATTTTAATGAAATTTGGTATATAAGTCCAAATCCACGATGATTCCAGGCGTTTTTTTTTTCATTTTTTGGAATTTTTGATTTTTAAGGGTATTTTACCCCCAAAAACCCTCAAAAATCGTCAAAAATCAAAATTTCTCAAAAACGGCTCTAACGATTTTGATTAAAATTTTGTGGTTTATTAAGCTTAAAATGGTGGATAAAATGACACCACCCGCATCTCCGAGAAAATGCGCGTTCAAAAGTTATAGAGTAAAAAGTGTTAAAAAAATCAATTTTTTGGATTTTCAAAATAGCTGTTGTCTCAAAATAAATTTTACTTATCACCATTAAATCAAGCTCAAAAAACTAAATAATCCAGTACTTTAAATTATTGCTCTACGTCAAGTGTTTGAGGAGAAAATACAATTTTTCGTTTAGCTGTAAACGCAGTACGTTGTTAAAAGTCACAGATGCGCGTAGGGTCAAGCTCGCGCTGCTCAGCTGGTAGCTATCCGACAGAGTCATCTAGACATTAATGTTTAAAGCTTTTAACACATGTTTTTATATTGTTGGGAGAAAGTATGTGTCAGTTATCTGATACCGTTTATTATATTAGGAAATTCACATTGTGGTTAAAAAGCACTTGTTTTACTAACAAAACCTTAGTAGGTACTTAACTTTAAATTTAATTAATTAGACATTATAAATTTATCTTATGCACATATTTATGAATTACAGAGTAGAAACCTGCTTAATCAGTAAATAAGATTTTATATAACAATTTAGAAAAATATTTATTTAAAATACCACACTGAAAATATTACAGGTTTTATTGTATTGCGCCTTAAACTGAACGTTTTATAAACGCCCAGTTTTTGGGCGCTTAAAATCGCTTTGGGCAAATGCCTGGGCAAATGCCCATTTATAAACGACCCGCCCACTGGGCATTTGCCCGGCCCACATCACTAGGCTTATCCGTAGAAATTTTCATTCGATAGTAGCCTATATTCAGATTCTTTATTTATAGCCTACTACTAGGCCTTTATAAAGTGGCACGCCTTTCTTTCTCTACTAGGCCTAAGTTTTAAATGGTGAAACTTCGTTATCCGACTCCGCCATAAAATACAGTACAGTGGGCCTAGTCCCAGGCGCTATAGGAAACTGTACCCAAAAATAGAATTTCACATTTAAGTGTATAGGTAAGCCTACATAAAACAAACAAGTTACCCTAAGTTAAACTTAATTAACTGGAATGCAACATGTGGCAGAATCACTCATGTCAAACACCTCTTTATTATTTTGTGAATTATTACACAGTAAGTTACCGTTTCATTTATTTTTTGTGAAAATCCTATTTTCAATGTTCTTACAAATGAACTCCTAGTTGACGAGAATTACCATGTACTGTAATTGGGAGCCATGGAAAGTGTAAAGGCACTAAGTTAAAATGTCAAAATGTAGGTTAGTGACGTTACACTGCATTTCGTACAATAATACCTTAAGTGTAAAAGTAATAAGGTGACTAACTTACCTTTGTTCTTCAGTAAGTTTGTAGGGAAAATCGATTGTCACTTATATCTATAATTTTATAGAACACACACTTCAGCCACAAACAATCCAACTAACAAAGCGATAACAAGCAAGATGGCGGAACTCAACGACAACGGGTTGCGATCACGAGATGCAGATCGAGATCGAAGTCGATCGATATTCCGCCTTCAGCGACGTGAGTGGGAAAAGAGGTAACTAGAGCTGCGCGCGCACCCCCTGACATCGCCGTCAACTTTGGACTAGGCTTAAATTAAACTTGATGATTTACAGCTTGATCTTCTAGGCCAGTCATAAACTTAATGCCAGCTTATATTCAAAGCTTGTTAAATAATGCCGAAGTCAATCTAAATCCAAACTTAGTTTAAGCTTGTGTGCTGTGTGGGGGGGTTAAAATGTAGTTGAATACCAGAAAATTTGACTTGAAAACGCAAGATTCCATTTTGCGAAATGCCATTTTAAGAATTTTTTTTGTACATAAGGGTGGGTGGGAAATAAATTATATATTTTTTTACTAAAACATATCACCCAGTACTTTATTTGAAAAATAAGTTCAACCATCATTCTACTTTAATTTTTGCAAAAAAAATTTTGTATTTAGAAAATTTTAAAATTTTGTACATTTTGAAGTTCACTAAAATGAGCGTGAAAATATCGTCTGCTGAAAATAGCGTGAAATGGCGTCTGGAAATATCGGGGCTTTTTGTATGAACTTTACAACTCAATATCTCTGGTAGGAGACTTAGTACAGATCTAAAATTTATTTATGTAAGACTCATATATGAGATAAAACTGCTAATTAAATTACAACTTTGATATTCAAATAATATAAAAGATATAAAATGATAAATTTGGATAAAATTATCGCATTCTCTATACGAACGGCTTTCTTATGCAATACTACTTGGATGTCCAAATAATATGAAAAATATAAAATATTAATCATGGATAAATCAATCACACTCTCAATATGTTTTTTTCTGTTTCATCTCCGATTGGTGTTTCAAAGCAAGCTTCTAAATTCCTCCGAAGGTGACCTGATACTTTCTTTACTTTAGATTCAATAGCTGTTTGTCTTTTCTCGCTACTTATTTTTATAATTTTTGAGGCAGCTGAAACACCTAATGACACACATACAGAATCTATCTGCATTATGGTTTCTGTAGATGGTATGATACCCCCGTCGCAGCAGACCTGCGTACTCAGCGAATTTCCAATGGAATTTCAGATTATTTACTTTCCCCATAAAAACACCATAGGATCGAGTATGTAGGTTTTCTGCCATTGGCTGTTGTTAGAAAATCTAAGTTAATCAATAATTGGTGAATGTCAACACAAAATTGTATCAAACTCTGGCAATTTTTTATTTTCCCCATAAACCCCATGGGGGTGAGTATGTAGGTTTGCCGCCATATGGGTTTTGTAAGCAAGTATAAGTTAAACCTTATATAGATAATGTACACACCAAATTTTATTAAGTTATGTCAATAAATAAGCAAGATATAGGGTTTTCTTGATTTCCCATAAAAATAACATGGAAAACACATTTTTGGATTTGCCCCGTAACCAATTATGCTATGATAAAAATTCAAAATACCAAATTGTTTGTTTTTTTAAGCTCTTTTAAATGGTTTCAGTTAAAATTGATGAATTTTAAAAATTAAGGTCCAAAAATGCAAAAAACCCATTTTTGACCCCTTTGAAACCCCATAAAACCCCGTTCCCATAACCCGAAAATGCTGGTTCGCGAACTCATGAAAATAGACTTGGTCTTACACCTCCATGCCAAATTTCATCAAAATCGGAGGTCCCCTTCAAAAGTTATCAGTACCACGGACACATAGATATATAGATATATAGATAGATATATAGATATATAGATATATAGATAGATATATATATATATACATATATATGAAAATGAGCGAATGGTGTTTTTGGCTTCTGGGGACCTCAAAATGAAAAAGTAAAGTGGTCCTGGGCTTAGGTCTTACCATGGCTACTACCGTAATAGCGTATTCCCTATAGGGAAATTCGCTAATACTGTATTGTGGCA
>CM061534.1:26582363-26740598 GCA_030545055.2 Neoaliturus tenellus | reverse complement strand
ATATTATTGGTCATATCTATATATATAATACGTGATGCCCCTTTTTTGTTATCGCTACTCCTCCCTTATTTCTGGACCAATTTTAACGTTTGAGGTGTCAAAAGAATGGTCTCAGTTCGTAGTTTTGCAATAAGGTTTTCGATTTTTGATATTTTAATTCTGAACCCCACGGGAAGCCCTTAAAGTTTGTATTTTGTCCATAAGATTAACATGGGGAACAATTGTTATTGAATTGCAAACTAAAACAGCTGTTGATTGTAAAACAAACAAACACATGTTAAAATCTATCTGAATGCTGAATAAAAGCAATTGAACTGGTACGGTATTGAAATATCAACACAATTCCATACTTTAATTCAAGGATTGTCTATTCTGTGGGACAAATTGTATGTTTTACCTTTTTCTCAAAATGTAGCAGGTAGATTTTTCTTGAACATTTTATTTGCGTGTATTTGGGCACAAAATAAGTTTAGTAATGTAACCCTAGAAAAGTTCATGCAGGGCCTACAAAAACTAGATGGAAATTGAAATTTTTTACGTGGGTCTTAAGAGTTATCAGATTGCTATCGAAACAACAACGAAAGACAATAAAAATTAAAATGGAACACTGAAAGTTTGCGCATGGGTTTTCAAACTGCTGTGAACTAGGAAAAGGGATAGTTGGTTGTTGGTGTAAATTTAACTATACCGGTATCGTAAACCGTGATGTGATACCATAAAAAATTTAATGCAGAATGCTAGACGCATATTAAAACACCCGTTCAAAGTGTTTTACCTCCAATATAGATGATAAGCTCATTGCAAAAATGGTTTGCATGAGGAGAAATTTTAACCAAAATATAAATGCCGCATCAAACCAAAATGGACACACAAAAAATGTAGATTTTCTTAATGTTTGTGATTTCTATATTTTAATTTTGTAATTCCATGGAAAGAGGATTTAGTTTGTTATAAATAGTAATAGTATGGGCTCTTTCACTATGTCGACGACTACCTCATACAGTTCTAAAAGAACAGCCACAGTGGGGTGCTGCATAGCTCATACAGAACAGAGGAGCTGTAATGAAATATTTATTTTTATTCTGTTGTCATTTAGCCTACTTTTTATGTGTAATGAACTATCTACATCTGTGAATGTATTCTACATTTTATAGCAGTTTTTAGACAGAGGCTCTAAGACAAATCTGCATAAAACCATAATGTAATCCTAGCTAATTTAGACCTAAAAGAACAACGACCAAATCTAAATACTATCACATTGAGAAGTTGAAGAATTAGTAATGAAGATCGATTGATGAAATACCAATATGGTGTAATCTGATTTTCTCTACAATTTAATTTTCATTAAAATTAACTTGGTAAATTGCCATGGAGCAAGGTTTAATCACCAAGTACTCTGATGAATGCAGCGCATTGCGCTGCACGGGCCCCCTAGTAAATTTCTATTTTATGCTGACGATGTTTCAGCTGATATCTATTTCTTCTATTGGCATATGAACAATTGTATTTTGTAATGTTTTCTCATGGATACCAAAATAAAAAGTAAAACATGCACCGACCTTTTATTTAAAGAAGTAGGCCTAGTTTATTTAACTTAAGAACGCCATTTCGCGATTTGTAGCTTGAAGGACCTGTCTTAAAACATATGTGTTTATTGATATTGATATTGATACGTTACACACATCGGTTATTAGTATATATACCACAACACATTGTATGTTAAAGCAACACGCCAAGGAAGATGAGCGCAGAACCGGTGCAAAATATTGAATCAGGTGTCGGTGTAATATTTTTTATTTACAGTCGTGCGACATTTTTTTATTCAAACACGACAATTTCATAGTATTTACTTTAATTTTAAAATAACAACATACAACAATATTTACAATTCGCTAGCTTACAATGTGATCTAGACAACGTCATTATATTAATTCGGCATAAAATCAGGAATTCGTCGAAAATACTGTAGTGAATATTCCGGATACTTGGATACGTGAAACCGGATTACCACAATCTGGAATCGCAATTAACTGTGTAAAATCAGGCAGTTTACAGTGATTATAATGACTCGTACTTGTATAGGCCTACATATAGGCCTACTGGGTGTCCCAGACATGTACACCCCTTTTAAAATCGACACAATTAATTATTCACAAAAACAAAATCGTGCCATTATAGGTAAACAAGTTGTGCTCTATCCATTGATGATTATTTCAATGTTCATGGTGTACCAGAAGAAACCTATCCAGAACGGAAGTCATTAATTTTAAATACGAACCCCCATTTTAAGGTACTTTTGAATTCTAGATGTAATTTTTATACTACTTTACAATTTAATGTGTACCAGTAATCCTAACGGTTTGGGAGATAATGGCGGTGGAAGTTTCGGTTTTTCTTATAAGAATATGGAGACAATTTTCATACCCATTAACACTGAAACTTTTACCTTTAACATAACTTTCCAAACATAAAAATATCTTATAACTTCATTTTTAATAATATTTCATCATAAAATACCGATTATCAGGTAAATAATTTTGGTTTTCTACGCATTAAAAATAATATCCACCATATTAAAAATTTATGGAAAAATTAAATAATTTAGAACAAAATTAATAATTTATGATGCTAAAGTGTTTAAAAGAAGGTACGGCGTTTTTATGCTAGGCATTTTTAGTTTGACGGGAAATTTACAGAGATAATGGATGTGAAATTTAGCCCCATGTTATTCTTATGGGAAAAAAATCAAACTACTAACTCCATTATCTCAAACCATTATCTCAAAATTTAATGTGTACCCATTAGAGGGGTACACATTTAATTGTAAAGTTGTCTTAGAATTATGTGTGGAATAAAAAAATACCATAAAAAGTGGGGGTTTGTATTTAAAATTAATACACTCCGGTCTGGGTAGGTTACTTCTGGTACACCCTGTACATTGAAATTATCATTAATGGATAGAACCCAACCGGTTTACTTATAACGGCAAAATTTGTTTTTGCGAATAATTAATTGTGTATATCTTAAAAGGGGTGTACGGGTGCCTGCCTGGGTCAGTGCTAGGTCTGGGACAAGCCCGGTATGCCTGACAAAGCGAACCCACGTCAGTAAATTTGCTAAATAACGTTTTATCACAGAAAAAGGAAACGTATACAGAACGCTCACGCATAGTTCATGGCGACGCCGCAGCAAGCAGCACCGGCGCGCTCATGGCTGGAATCGCGTATTTTCGCTCCCGCCACTAGAATTCAAACCGTCTGCGCTCAGCTGTGTTGCCACATTGTAGCGGAAGCCTCCTCCGCCCCACCACTCCGTCCAACGTACGGCAGGCGCGGCGGCGCAATCGCTCGGTCCTCGAGGTGCCTCTGTCTCTGTTGTAGCAACACTCCGCTTTGCTCCATCTCCATCAGAGTACAAGACACAAAATCTATTTCCCCTGATGTCGACTTTTATGATTCGGTGAATTTATTTTCACAAATTCCATTATAAATTGATTATATTAATAGGCCTACTGCAAAAAAGTTTTTGATTTTTACATTGTCATCAGAGTAATTTGCGAAATATTTTATTGGATGAACGATAGACTATTTCATCCCCATCATTTGCTTCCTTATTTTTCATATTTAGGATTTTATATGAATGTCATGATCGCCCAGCTACAGCAGACTGTAGATGATTCGACACAGCCAGAATGTACGATAATTAGGGATGAAAAATATCATTTTTAGGTATGATGTAGACAAAGTTATCTGTGTTGAAAATTTTAGAGGCCGTGGCGACAGTGTCGTTATTCCACGATGTTTAGTGTGTTTTTATAACTTTACTTCCTACGTAATTTTTTTGAATTCAGGCCTACATTAAATGAAAAATAACTAATAAGTTTATTTTGACTTAAATGTTTAAATCTATTTTTACTACAGTATTATTTTAAGCGTACGTCAAAATAACTATTTTTTCAAACACTTTACTCTTGATAAATTTACGCCCCTATAATTATAAAATGTCAATCAAAATTTATTTCAATATACCTTGGTGGGGTTTTTCCTTTGCATCTACAATGTTTCACCTAAAGACACCTTTTATGCCGATGGTGAATTCTCGCATAGGTTTGAACAAATACTCTCTTTGCCTTACTGGATGCCGCCGCCCTGGGAGCAGTAACCTGTATCTAGGGTTGCAGTTGGTGGTTTATGGCAGGGTTGTAAATTTTGACAGCTCCGAACTCAACTCTTCGAAAACAAAAACCACCATAGAGGGGGTTGGATCTTTTTAGTCGGCTGTTGGAGCGCTGGTTATGGAGTGTCTGTCACCTGTGACTGGAAGAGCGCGAACAGCAAAGTTGAGCGATTTGCTCCCGCGTTTGCACAGTGATGGTTGATTGTGTAGTTTTCTCAATCTAAATTATATACTCCCGAATGTGTAACTCACTCACTCATCGGGGTATCAGAAATTCGTCAACTGTCGGTAAAGTAGATCTCCTATATATCACTTACTACAGAGTGATTCCCAAGCGAGAACTAAACTTACCGACCTGTATTACTGAGAAAATTGCCAACATACTGGGAGTCGCGGATTACCCAAACACCCTTTTTAAGAAATTTTATAACATTAACCAATTGTGCCTTTATAGGAAAAGCGGTCTATTCACCGAGAGTAATTTCAATGTACAGGGTGTATCTGAAATTACCTCTCCAGACCGGAAGTCACTGATGTCAAATACAAACTCTCACTATAAATAATTTTTTTTAGTTTTACACGGTTTTTAAGAAAACTTTACAATTTGATCTTGTACGCGTAATTTTAGCAGTTTATTGAATATTTGAGGTTGAAATTTGAATTTTAAGCAAAAATGTATCGTTTCCTTTTTCTGTGGTTTTATTAACACTAGACAGTTTTCCTTGAAAACTAATATTACTCCATAAAAATGTAAAAAACTAGTTTCTTAAAGGGGCGAATTAATTAAGCATATATACATATGAAAACAGAGTATACTGTAGTTAGTAAGTTAACCGTATTGTTACATAGTTATAATTTCAAAAATTTATGTTGATACTTTGAAAAATCAAAAGCAGTAATTGTTCATCTTAGTTCTGATGTACTTTCGAACAATAAAAATACAGTATACAAATTCTCGAATACAAAATATACATTGCATAGCGTACAGCCACTGTACCCGTAAGCCTCTCTCCTCTCATAGTCTAACGTCTGAAGAGTTGAAAATGCGTACAATTGCTACATTTCACGCTTTGAAAGTAAATAGAAATACTTCCCCTGTGAAGAATAAACTGTATTGCATTGTGGACATTTGACGCCTAGCAGTGACGAATCGTTAAAGAAACTTAGTCTATGTTCTATTTGTAAAGTTAATTTCTGGAGCGGATCTTGGAACTTCTACAGTAATTACTCTATGTAAAGACGCCCCGCATGTGTACAGTCAGTAAACACAGCAGTTTGTAAAATCAAAGAAACTAGTTCTATTTGTTTATTGAAAGGATTAGATAATTAACTTGAATAAATACTGTAACCTTTTATTTTTAGGACTATTAAAATGCATTTGAAATTTTAACATTGGTTTGTCTGACAGCAGATTTCGACAAAAAATGACTACTTTTGCAAGTTACTTAATCACTGTATTGTTATATCTACACGACCTTCCTACGTACTTTGGATTTTAATGTCAGCGTAAAACATCAACTTTGAGCACTTTAACACGAAGAACGGAGTTCCTAGATAACCCAATACTGTATATCACACTTGTTCCGGAGAACAAAATCCTACAAAAAACAAATTTTATACAGTACTTAACTAATTGTCTTCAGTTTACTGTAACACTTATTATTTGTCTATAATTATAACTTGAATTAAATTATTTGCTTAAATATTATCTCTCAAAATACACTTTAAATCAACTTAAGCGAATAAAACAAATGGGAGTGTTTTTATTTTAAACAAAACTCTGTATTATAATATGAGTATTAATACACCTTATTAATCGTTTTTTATCGTGATCGTGAATCAATGTTTGATATTAAAATGAATGACAACAAATCAAGGTTATCCTTGGCTAACCTGGATATATATATATCACATCGGAAATAACAAATAGTTAAATTTAATTTAACTATTTCAATTCAAACTATTTAAATTTATTTTAAATATTAGTTAAAATAGTTGAATTAAATTTATTGTTACGTTTATATCACTTTGAAATTAAAAATTGTTATAATTTTTACCAGTGCCCTCACAAAGAAAGTGATTACATGAGCATTGAACGAAATAAATAGGTTAAATCCATTTACTATTGTCAATCGTTGACGTTAACGACTATACGATGAACATTACATTGCATTAGTGATTGGTGGCCAATATTTCATAGATTGACAGTTCAAGCACAGAGTAAAGAAGCTTTAGAAGGTTCCTTACTTTGTGGTTCAAGTCAACCGACTGTTGCGAAGTTATAGGTTGCAATCGTGGAACTCGTCGAAACTGTTAGTGATATTACGGACTAATTTCTCGTCTTAATAGTTGCTCACAGTTATTTATATTCTAGCTTTTACGAATATTAATAAAAATATTGTAATACAACGGTTACTGATTATTATTTCTGCGTTCTTATAAACAGGTTACTTTGAAATCTACTACATTTAATGTGATATTTTCACACTAACTTACTTTTGTTAGTACTATTTATAAAACTATCATTAGCTTTGATATACTTTACTTACTTTAGGATGATATTATACAATTGTAAAATTGAAATAGTTATGCTTTACTATATTTATAATTAAAGCAAACCATATTTTAGTATATTCTGTAAAGTAAATTTATAGTACCCATCAATGCGGTTACAGAATGTATCTCTCGTTAATCACAACAACAATGTATGAAACTACAATTGTTAAATAATTTAATTGAAATATTTATCGCGGTATTAAATTGTTAGCAGAGTGCTTGTAGTATACGGTAATTTATGTTTGACATTTAATTTAATCTTCTGTGAACGAACTATCTCTTACGATTTCTATTTTTAAAACATTTATAGAGAGATTTTCAAAAAGAGAAAAAGAATAACTTTCCCACAAAAATATTTTAGTCAATTGTATTAATTAACAATAACACAATGTACTTCTAGGAGCACAAAACGTATTTCAAAGCCAAAAAGGCTTCCGGATAATGGTTTTAATAAGCTATAAAATCAACTGTTAGACAACAAGATTTTAGGTTTTAACAAAGATTATTCAAAATTTACTAGCATGGTCAATCATCTTTTTTACATTAAATTTGGGTTAAATCGTGTATGTTCCCTTCTATATTAATCTTGCCATAGTTAAATGCTTTATAACGAATCCCAAATCATTATGTTATCAGTTATTTTTTTTGTACAAATTGAAAGGGATTTCGAATAGATTATTATATAGATGAACTGTATCGTTTACTAAGCAGAACACTTTCCTGTATTATTATGTTTGACACAATACATCAAACTAGTTACTAAATATTACTTGATCTACGCCCTAACTTTACAAAAACTTAATTATTATACAGATTTTAAACTCGTACGATTTTAAAGTTTAAAAGTAGAGTAGATCGCAGGGAATTCCTCTAATTTAGACCGTTCGCATCGTCATTATCTTATTCGAGGCTGTTGTGTTAACTATACTCGTGTTTAATTAAATGTTTGTATTGTTATTAAAACTAAAATGTATTATTGTTATTTGAAATTGGAGTTGACTGATTATATAGCATGGTTTTGTAAACTTTATTAGCACAGTTTTTTTTTTTACAAGATCTATTTGCACGGGTTTTGTAAAAATAATATACAAAAAAGACTATTATATCTATCTACTATACATATATGTATTATTACTTAAATGTATTTCACTTCTATAATGTTAGGCCTATTTTACTGAACTTTAGATTGGCATTGATAACGAAATATGATACACTTTGAAGAATTTTCACCCCACATACAATCCGTCTTTAGCAAGCTTGATAATAACTTATATAAACCTTAAAACTACGAATTCACTTATCACTAATTTGATTTTTCATACTGCACGTGTGTTTTACAACATTGATTAGCCTACTTTGGGTCCAAATATAGTGCTTAGTGTTGAAATTTTTACGGTGTTTGTTTGGCCAGTTCTCTAATTTCAATTGCGGAGTATTGAAATGTTGTACAAAAGTAACTACCTGAATAGTTTGAAAATATAATTCTCAGTTACTCTTATAAATTTTCCTAACTTCAGGGAATGCCGACCCATGTTTCTTCTATTGGTTTTACACGGGCGAAGAAAAGTTTTAAAGGAAAACCAAATGATTAGGGTATATTCTTAACCAAACCATACAACTCATACAAAATCTCTCTTGTAAGCTACGTATCACTTTAACACGTATCTATACAAGACTTTGACACACTTTTCTACTCACTTTGATTCAGCAACGATTTTTGGGAGCCGAATAAGAAACAAATTTAGATCTTGATCTAACACTATAGGAATCCATACAAACCCCTCACTAACTCATGAATAATCCTCCTACTGTACTTTCAATTACAGTTGTGTTAAAATTCGTACGTTTATTTGGGTCTAAATATGGGAAAACAAACACTCTTGGAATCTCTCACTTGGGAAAAATCTCGGTCTTTACCAATTCTTTAACTTTAAATTGTGCTAGGATGTCGAAATTGCATGTGCACAACGTTTCTTTAAGTCTGTTAGAGGATAACTAAATGGTTCTTATCGATATCCGGACCATGGGACTTCTCTATCCCTCATCACGTTGACATCGTCTAACACTTTCACACAATTTTCTACTCATTCTAAATACCAATTTAACAACCTCCTATTGCACTAGTATTGAAATTTTGTACAACGTTGATAGACCCAATCCGACACGACACCCCTAAATCGCGTCTTGGAAGCTACTTACTTATCATTTTAACTTAATTTACTCTCACGATTCGTCTACTCACTTTATCCGACCATGCGAGGGGGCCAGGTGCTGCCCGCTCATACCCAGGTCCAGTTGCAGGTCGACGACCAACGCGAGCGTGAACAGCACGAGGCTGACAGACGCACCGATCACCAGACGCTCGCGAAGCTTCATCTCGGCGGCGGCAACACTCCCCAGTGTGACATGGGCGGCGGCTCGCCGGCGACTGAGCGGCGCGACGGTGCGGCAGGGGAGGGGAGGGGGCGAGCGCTTGCCCCCTCCACCGCGCAGCGATACCACCCCTCCGACGCCGCCCGCAACACGGCTGCACCTGCAACAATGGTCACGTGGTTAGTGAGGGGGAGGTGTAAGATGTAATGAGTTGTGATTGCGAGGAAAGGGTTGAAACGAAGAAAAATTCATCATTTAAACTTTTTATTTATCTAAAAATCGAAACCTTAGGCGTTAGTACTACAGTACTAAAAATGATATATTTCATTGCATAACTTCAAAAATCGTTTTGGGCAAGTACTTTTGGAGCACATACCCCAACTCTCTTACGACGCGTTGCTAAGGATCAAGACCTATTCGCAAAAAATTTGTATAGTTTCCTTTTTTCTGGCGTTACGTCATTTTCATATATGAAAAGGATATTTCATTGGAGAATATTTCCTCTTACATAACTTTAGAGGGTAACCCTCCCCCACCCTAAACATCAACTTTTTAATGTCCCCTATTCAGTTGAGCATCATAAAAACACCTATTTGCCACCTACGTTACGTCCATTTGGAGGCATTCTTTAGCTACAAGATTCAAGGTGCAGTATAAGCACATCGGCCTCTGTTGATTTTTTATCCTAAATTTCCTAGCTTAACTAAGAAAACTAATGTTGAAACAAAAATAATTCCCTTTGGAAACAATGTTTCAGTAAATGAGGGATTATAAATACAGCAATACTCTACAGTAGGCCTAGTATAGCTTTTAATGTAAGATAGAGAATTCGGCTATATGACCCATTTTAGTTTAATTTTAATTTATATTTTTAATTCTATTTTTTATTTTTATTTATTATATAGGTCATTTAGCTCAAGTCTCTATCTTTAATTAAAACCCCTCCCACTTTTATCGGACTTAAAACAAAGGCAAACAATCGGAACAGATGAAGCACTGCACGATGAATTTTTGACCCGCGAGACCCCTGATACTGACAGTCTCTGTCGGCAGCCGCTGAAACTTCTGGCAGGCGTGCTATGAACGTATCCAATGAATAGCTTTAATTAATTAAAATGTCTACTTTCTGCGGCCAAACCTACTTCCTCGCCATCATCTACCTGCGTCTTGGGTCTCACACGTGCTGAAGTGCACCAGCGTTTTTGTTTATTTTTGTTATACATAGTGATTTATAACGAATAACAATGCAAAATGTATTCAGGTAGAGTCAGCAACGTCCACTAGGACTGACCCTTTAGCCCAATTTTAACATTAAAAGTCATTAAAAAGTATGAGAACATAAAATATGGTTTTACATGTATTACAAGTTCATTGTAATAGAGTCTTAAATTCTATTGTTTTAAAAATGAGCGGAGTGTGCCATGCGATGTGGATCAGGTAGCTACATCATCACCTACATTTGTATTCATGTTTGAACCACTTCAAAACTTTATCCAGCCCTTAGTCTATAATTCAATAAAACCGTGGGTGCTACTATTTGGAAATTTTAAGTGCACAAATTAATCGAGAAAAGAGAGCTACTTAAAAAAAATTGTAATGGATTTTACTGGGCATCCTAAACATTGGTCAAGTAAATTAAATAGCAAGAAGACATTTTTAAGAATAAAAATGTACATGCTTGAGTGCGTCCATCTGGTCAAATTATCCCAGAAAAAACAATTAAAATCAACAAACATTATTTAAAATGTATTTATCTGTTTGTATTTATTATTAGCAAGCAATCACCGACCCTACTTGTGACTGACAAAGACCAGGTGACTCATTTGTCAGGATCAGTACTCAATAGTAGTGAACAAAAATAAACTCTATTGATTACAATATTTTTTCACATTGTTACCATAGAAACTATGAGTAGATTTAAACTACACAGATATCAGAAAAAATCATAGCGAAAAATTCATTTCTTATATTATTCAGCCAAATGTGAATTTGGAGTATGTCACCGGTGGGTAAGAGGAAAAAAATATTATTACTATTTATTTCCATTTGTGAACTAGATTACTATTTGATCCTAGATTTATTTCAAGAAATGTTTTATAAAATTAAATTATTAGGTACATTTAATTTGACTTTATTTTAAAACCCAAACCACGCCTTTCAAGAAACTACAAGATTGAAACTAGTAATTCGATGCATTTTTATTAACAGTCTACACACTCCATAATCTCTAGTTAAGTGTAAATTTATCGTTGCTCGAACTCAACAGAAACCAAATGGTTCTGGGATGAAATCCGAGTGATAGCTTTTAAAGAATCCTTCTTTAAAGATATTATTAATATATTCAGACCCATAAGTAGGGACATCTCATGTTAAACAGTAGTGGGGTTTGGTTACTTTCAAAACGGAAGTCGTGCCAATTGCCAGCCGCTGCCGGCCAGCTGCCATCGGCCAGCTGCCAAATCAGTTGCTGCCGCCATATGCCATGCCATATAGCTTCAGGTGGGGAGAGGCTAAATCAAATGAAAGGGTGGAGAAGGGGTGAGGAGATGGTGTTAATTTTTGAAGTAGGAGTTAGTGTATAAAGGAGAGGGGATAATTGCTTCAAGGTCATATGGAGGGGGTTTTAAAAAAGACTGAACTTTAAGAGTTCAGTTTATCGGTGATCATCATACAGGTCAGTCGAAACCGACAAGGGATTGAAGAATAGCTTCTACATCATTTATTGTTGTAGAAGATACATCTGGAACTTGTACAGGGTTCTGAGGAGTTGTTGAAGTTGAATTTCTAGAAGGATTTTCCCTTGGATGAGTTGTTGATGATATTTCATGAACTTGAACATTTTCTTGGTTGGTTTCCATTATTATTGTAGTGTGAATTAGAGTGGAGATGTTGTTAGCTGAAGAGCATAGAAGATAATGAAGTAGGAATTATTGTCGGGGCCCTTATATAGGGAATGGTGGGGGTGAAATAAAAAAACTTGTTGAACACAGTCGATAGGTGTAACAAGTTCTAAGTTATTTAAGTGTAATATAGAATGTAAAATGTCGTAAATAACACTATCATCAACATTAACCTGAGAAGTTGTTGAACAGTATAATGGGTTAAAACTGTACTTCTTCCTAACTCTATTTAAATTAGTTTTACACTTTGAAATTGAAGGTTTAGAAGTATTTCGTAATATGTGTTGTGTTCGCAAAAGCTTTAATTTTAAACATTGTGCAGTCATTATAATCGATGTGTTAAGTTCAGAAGTTAAAAGAAGACTGAGATATAAAATGAAGTGTAAAAGAAATTGAAAGAGAAAGCCAGAGTAGTAATTTTATAGGTTAGAATTTACAAAGGTTATTTCATGGATAATTCTAACCTCAAACCTATTAAGTGAAGTAGTCATAACATAAAAGTAACGAGAGATGATGACCGAGCGGATGCGAGGCAATGAATGTTTGTAGCGAGATAAACTACCCACCTTTATAGAGGCAATAACTCCAGCCAGATGGCGGCAGATGGCAAGCAAATGACTGGTTGACCGACTTTCACTTGAGTAGTAAGAGAAGTAGGGTTCTGTGTCTATCCCTACTCCTTGGGGTCAATGACCGACCGGAAAGGTCAATGACCCCCCCCCCCCCCCCCCCGAAAAAATGGAGCCCCCCCCCCCCCCGAAAAAATGGAGCCCCCCCCCCCGAAAAAATGGAGCCCCCCCCCCCCCCCTTTCCCCCACCACTCCTTCCCCCACCAGTCCTTCCCCACCTCCCGGGCCAATGACCGGTCATGGCCGGCTGCTAACCCCTCTCATTTGCATACCGTTATAAAAGACGCGTTGGCCGGGGCTAGTGTTTCATTCCGATTCCAGACGTTAGGCTGTGAACTTGGAGTTATAACGATGTCTTCTGTGCCTACTACTACTTCTACTACTTCTACCACTTCAACTTTTACTTCGACTTCGACTTCGACTTCGATTTCTACGGCTGTTACTGCATCAAACAAAACTCTTCGCTTGAAAAACTGTCCGGATTGGTATAAGAAGAAGCTTTCATCTGAACCTTCAACTTCTGGAGCTATTCTTCTGCCAACTAACTCTTCTAGACTTCGCAGTATTTTTTCACCACCTTCACCTTCGCCTTCAAACGACTCCGCACCACCATCAACTATGATGCCGCCACCGCAGAAGCCAGTTCCCCGTCTTAATACCCCTTCCATTGAAACTATTGTTCATCACCTTAGTACACCCATTATCCCACTATCACCATTGCCTCCTACCCCACCACTTGCTACAGTTGAAGACCATACCTATCACAAAACTAATTCCTCTAAACCAGTTCCTAAACCTGCCCCTAAACCTGCCCCTAAACCTGCCCCTAAACCTGCTCCTTCAGAGCAATTTCGATCATTACAAGAAGAGCGTCGTAGGGCATTTAGCCGTCCCACTACTTGCCCTGAAATGCTTATTAAGGGAATTAAGAAAGGATCAGCTTGTGGGAGGAAATGTGTTAAAAATGAAAGTTTTTGCCGTGTACATATCGTGAAACATATTTCTGAACCACAACTGACAGAAACCCCCACCGTTGAAGACAATCCTAAAATAATATCCGTCAGAGGAGAGAGGCTTAAGAAAGGTTTGAAATATTTTTTTCTAAGTGTTGTTGACCACCAACACATTTTGGCAAAATGTAACGGCTTAAAATATAAAATTAGAGTTTGTGAGAATTTGTGTAAAGAGAAGAGATTTAACACTTTAGATTCTCAAGACTTTCTCCTCAGGGATAAAAAGGATTGTATTACAAGGTGGGGGCGTAAACAGTAAATTCACTTAGTTTTTTCCAAATTGTTGCTAAAAAAAATAATGGGGGAGAAACACAACGCGTTATAGCGTTGTGTTTCTCCCCCATTATTTTTTAACACTCTAAGTCTCGTGACCTACTTTCATGTGAGTAGTGAGTAAAGGATGGTTCTGTGTTTGTCTCCATTCCTTCGGGTCAATGACCGGACCTGAAAGGTCAATGACCCCCCCCCCCCCCCCCGAAAAAATGGAGCCCCCCCCCCCCCCCCGAAAAAATGGAGGCCCCCCCCCCCCTTCCCCCACCACTCCTTCCCCCACCATTCTTTCCCCTACCACTCCTCTGGGTGAATGGCCGGTCATGACCGGTTGTCTACCTACATCTAACCGTTATACTAGCTACTCCAGAGTCTTCATTCCAATCCGTGAGACCACTGCTGCAACATGCCTACTCTATTAGAATTATGTTTGCGACAGATAGTTTCAAATATAGTGTTGGCGGAACTTGCATTTGAAGATGGAAACCTTCCACTAACACTACGTCAAAAAGTGTATTCTTTTTATAGGGAAAATTTTGGACTTTTTCATTATCTTCAGTATAAATTTATGGATGGAACAAATATGTGTCCAGAATGTGGTTCGGCTGCAATAGGAAATGGATTATTGGATTTTACAATAGATGGTGGAATTTATGAATACAAATGTTACTTGTCATACAAGTTTATCATCCCAGAAGAAGAAAAATGTGATATTTGTGCAATTAATTTGTACAAGTTTACACAAGCCGATCCTGCTGAAATCCATTTGGAAAACAACATTGAAGTCCCTTATTTTTTTATGCCTTAAGCTCCATAGCAGTCCACCAAACCCAGCCAAACGGCCCTTTTCAGGGCCACCTAAGACTTAAATTTAGGGATGTAAGCTATTTAGCTTACATGCGACTTAGCAGAAATAAGTTCTGGTACATGGTTAGTTTGATCCGTGTAGTAGTAAGCAAAGGAGGGTTCTGTGTCCATCCCCACTCCTTAGGGTCAATGACCGGACCTGAAAGGTCAATGACCCCCCCCCCCCTCTCCCCCACTCCTTCCCCCACTCCTTCCCCCCCCCCCCCTCTCCCCCACTCCTTCCCCCACTCCTTCCCCCACCTCCCGGGCCAATGACCGGTCATGGCCGGCTGCTAACCCCTCTCATTTGCATACCGTTATAAAAGACGCGCCGGCTATGGCTAGTGTTTCATTCTGGTTTCTTCCACCACTCTCGTTGCTTCGCCGCTCTTGTTGCTTTGTTCCTGCCAGTTTTAATATCTTTATTTTTAAAATGCTTCCTTACTTTAATGAAAATTTTAATCCTTCAGAAAATGCAGATGTTTTTCAACCACCTGAAGATGGTTTCCAACATCATGAAGAAAATGCTTTCCAAGAACATGAAGAAGATGTGATAGAAGACATGGATAATAGCAGTGAAGATGAAAGTGAAGATGACAGTGAAGATGAAATTGAAATTAATGAACAATTCAAAGTATATTTTATAGAAACACAATTCCCTTTTGATGTAGTTGAAAGATTTATTTTTGAAGCACATAGATGGCTAAATTTAGGATTCAACATTATAATTGGTTCACCTATTGTCTACAATAACAGTAACTTCTTCCTTGTAACTCCAAATGATCGAGAACAAATTCTTACTTGGCAGGACGATGTGATGAGATCATACGAACTAAACATTGGTGTTGGGTACTTTGTTGCAAGAGTGGCTTAATAACCACATTACCCTTCCCCCACCTCCACCCTATCCCTTCCCAATCCTTATTCCTTCCCCCTCCCCATATTTAAAATTTATAAAAGTGGGGCTATGAACCTTCAGGTTTCTAGTCTGTACTCGCACTTTGTGCCGTGAAGTACATCTCTTGTATTTTTTTCTCCACCTTTTAAAATATTATTTATTTGAAAAAATGCCTCCTAATGTGAATTACCATTTTAATTCTTCCGAAATTTCCGATGTTTTTGTACAACCTGAAGACATTTTAAATAATGATAGTGAGAGTGAGAGTGAAGAAGATGATGATTATAGTGTTGAACTTAGTGAAGAACGTAAAGTTATAGCAATTGATCCACAATTTCCATTTGATACAATAGAAAACTTTTTGGTTGAAGCTAATAAATGGTTAAATTTAGGATGTTATATACGAATTGACTCTTTTATATTGTATGGTGATAGTCATTCTTTCCTTGTCACACCAAATGACAGAGACCGCATGTTGCAGTGGGCACAATCTATGATGGAGTGCTATGAACAAGGTGTGGACACTGGTGGCTATTTTCTTGCACAAGTAGTGTAATAACAAAATTACTTTTCCCCCCACCCTATACCCTATCCCTTCCCAATCCTTATTCCTTCCCCCTCCCCATTTTTAAAATTGATGAAAAGGCAGGCTATGAACGTCCAAATTTCTAGTCTGTACCCACACCTTGTAGCATCAAGATGCTTACCAGACTTGATGGTTTTATAGCTAATGATATTAATATATGGAGTTTAATAACAAACTTACGGATAAAAATTGAAGAAAAAATTATGGGAAACAATGAGCTAGGAGTTATTGTTTTTGTTTCATTAGTAGAACATTTTGAAATTTTGTATAGTATAAAAGTAACAATTAACAATATTAATGAACTATTTCCTTGGACAATATTTATTCGCAATAAAATTGAAGAGCAGAAAATTATAGTAGATGTGACAGCAATGAAATATAACCTAGATAGAGAAGAATAGATACTAACCCCCTTCCTATTCCTTTGTTTTGCAAAAATAGTGGGGGTAGGAGTATATATAAGACTAAGTAAGCGATACATAGTTTGTTATTTGAAGTAAAAGAAGTAGTAAAGAAACATGTTGTCTAGAGATACTCCATTTATTAATTATTCTCAAGTTAAAGATGTTTTTGAAAGCACAAATGAAATACAGGAAGAAAACATAGAGGAAACTTATGACGAAACTGATAATGATTCTATGATGGAAGAGGAAGAAATGGTACAGATTGAACAAGAACTATTTGAAGAAATGATAAATGATAGTGATGAAGATATAATTAAGGAAGCTATTGAAATATTTATATTGGATTCATCATTGGAATCACCCATATCATCTTTACTGTCTTCTGAATCTGAATCTGAATTGGACTAAGGTACCCCCACTATTTTGAAGAAGTAGTGGAGGGAAAATATCCCCACCACAAGTTAAAAGTTGGTGGGGGAATGTTTATAAATGTGTTAAATATTTGTGCAGGAGATCAGTCTTAAAGAGACTAGTGACCGAAGATGTTTCGTAAAATACCTTTTGATCCTTCATACTACAATCTGTTTGATATACATCGTTTTCCAGACATTGAGGAGAAATTGTACAAGAAATTTTGTTCTCTATTGGATAAACCACAAAAACTACCACCTAATACTTTTACCTACAAGCTACCTATCATGGACAAGGACGATGTAAGCAAAATACCATTGGTTCAAGTCAAATTTTTGGAAGAAAAAAGTCTTGTTTGTGTCAGGGAAGTATTTCACAATGATTATTCAAAAAAATTGGCTTTCAACTTTATTCAAGAACATGCGGGATCTGAAAGAGAACAGTATCCCGAACCATATTACAAATATCTTTTCGAGAATGGAGCGAGTGTAACTGTAGAAATAACCATTACATTAGTATAACTCTCCCCACCACTGACGTCTCCCCACCATTGGCATCTCCCCACTACTGACTTAAATTTGGTGGGGGAATGTGGATAAATGTGTTGACTATCTGTGTAGAAGCTTACTCTTCGAGAAATTGTTGATCAAAATGTTTCATCATGTACCTTGTGATCCGACTTCTTCCTTCAGGGAAAAACAAAGATTAAAACGACTAGAAAAAGAAAGACAAGACCGAGAAGATATGAAGATGGAATTTAATAGACTACAATTTCAAATACCAGGAATTGAACTTGGAGCACCAAGATTGAAAACTCTCCACTGGGCTGGAAGTTATATCAAATTTTTGAAAGTACAAGTTGAAGCAAG
Organism: Neoaliturus tenellus; assembly: GCA_030545055.2. Taxonomy (NCBI): domain Eukaryota; kingdom Metazoa; phylum Arthropoda; class Insecta; order Hemiptera; family Cicadellidae; genus Neoaliturus; species Neoaliturus tenellus. The sequence goes on along the minus strand of CM061534.1, from coordinate 26,722,667 downwards.
AGATCTAAAATTGAAAACATTAGAAATGGAAAATCGAGAATTGAAGAAATTAATATCACACATGTCTGGTAATACAACTGTTCAAGAAGGTGAAGAAGAAGGAAAAGAAATTTTAGGAATCTAAATTATCAGCACCCCTTTTAGAGAATAGGGAATAGATCACTTTGTGGTAATGTAATAACATGCCGCTTAGTGATCTATTCCCAGTTCTCGCTTAATATCCGATGACCTTGACCTACATAAAAGTGGTGGGGGTAAGAGCATATAAAGAGATAGTTATGGATATAACTTTCAGTACAAGTCTAACACTATGGACAGCTTGTTAGTTTTGTGTTTACAACAAATTATCAATAATGGGTTTCTTTACCGTTATATAATAACATCAAATAAATGTGAAATACCTCAACCAATTCGTGAAATGGTCATGAAATTTAAGAAGGACAATAGTGGATTTGGTATTTATCTTGCTTTTATTTTTGAAGATGGAACAAAAATGTGTCATGATTGTGGAAAAGCATCTGTTTTAGACTTTGAACAATTTGAAGATGATGGAGGTAAATTAGTTCACCTTGTAAAAGGCCAAGTGATGAAATTTGAAACAGTCAAGAAAAAATGTAACATTTGTGCACAAAACTTGTTTGAATTTATTAAGTATAATGCATTAAAATCATGATATCCCTTCTACATATGAAGAAGGTGGGGAAGAAAAAGAGTGGGGATTATAAAGTGGTGGGAGAACTTGTATAAATGTAGGCTGTTTGAAGAGACTTTTAATATTGTTGCAGCATTTGTTGAAACAACATGCAGTTCGAAATTTGCCATTTTAAAATTAAATATGAAGATTGGAGCTCTGTTGCAGGATTTGTCAAGTCTAAAGAAGAAAATCAAAAGTTGCTAAATGTACATTGCTATATTCACAATGAAGAAAGTCATGACAAAATAATGGCATATTTAAACACACCGAATATAACATCAGAAAGCTCTGCATTTATAAAATATTTAAAAGAAGAAGATTTGGATGTGACCCTAGAAGTTTGGTATCTAATTTAAATTATTGTGGTGGGGGGAAATGTAGAAGTTATTGGTGGGGGAAATGAGATAAAACCAGCAAAATTGTAGAACAGAATTCACTCTATACAACGATGGAGCATCCTTCCACAACACCTGTATTGGCATCTGTGGATTGGCATCAAAATTATCAACTAAATACTTCAAGTTCAAATTGTTATGAAAATCATCAGCCTAGCACTTCAAATTCAAATTGGTATGAAAATCAGCTGCCTAGTACTTCAAGTTCAATTTGGTATGAAAATCAGCAACCGGCCACTTCAAGTATAAATTGTTATGGAAATCAGCAAACTATTACTTCAACACAAAATTTCTATGAAAATCAACAGCCGACAACATCAACTAATTTTTGTACATCAGTATTTAAAGTATCAAAACCCCATTTGGAGTGTAATAAGTTAATATCAGCTCAATCAGGAAGAATCAGGAAAAACACATACATGAGAGAAAGGTGCAAGAGAGAAAGGATAGAATTTACAAAATTACAGTTAACAGTTCCCTCTATTAAAGTGGGATGTACTAGAATACAAACTTTGCAAGCAACCAATGCATATTTGTTGGAATTGTTAGAAAAAATTGAAAAGTTGGAGAAGAAGAATGAACATTGTAAGAAGTAAACACTCATTCCCCCCAACAAAAACAAAAAAAAAAAATAATAAAATAGTAAAATGAAAAAAAAAAGTAGATGTAGAATAGAGAGCGAGGAATAGATCACTTTGTGGTAATGGACTAACATGCCACTTAGTGCTCTATTCCTCGTTCTCGCGTTATATTAGATGACCTTGACCTACATTAGTAGGGTGGGGGAAATTGAAAATGGTGGGGGAAAGTGTATAAAGGAGAAGCCTACTGTAGAGGAATCACTCTGAAAGTAAACTTGTCAGAAGTATGGACTTGACCACAAGCAAAGGAGAAGATAGAAAACAAAGATTTCGAGAAATGGCTAAAGTAAGAGAGTCAAGAATAAGGTTGAGATTTTACAAACTACAGAGATTGATTCCTGGTGTTAAGTTAGGAGAAATAAGATCAAGAACGGTAGACATGGCGGCTGATTACATCAGTTACTTACAATCGGAATTAATGATAAAGGAAGCAAAAATAGAAGAGCTGGAGCACAAGATAAAACAACACATTGAAACATCGTACAATGAACCTATAAATTGTGTAATAAAAGAAGAAGATGTAAAAGACTTAAATTAAACAAAAAAATGAATTTGGACTTTGGTTATTGATTGGACACTTCTTAGAGAATGGGGAATAGATCACTTTGTAGTAATGAATCATCATGCTGCTTAGTGATCTATTCCCAGTTCTCGCTTAATCAAAAATGACCTTGACATACTTAGCAAAATATCATATAAGCCGGATCAAAAACAGTTATTCCTCATTTATTGGAAATGGCTCCTGTAGACAACACCGATTATCCAAGGAAATCTATGATTGAAATATTGTATAAAATTCAATTAGAGGATTTAAATATGGAAGAAGATGAAAATAATAGCGAAACTTCAGAAGTAGAAACTATAAATGATATGGATGTGGATGTAACAACATCAGAAGAAGAAAATGCCAATGATGTGGAGAATGAAAATTTGGATATGGATGTAGTAATATCAGAGTCTTCGTCATCATTTGAATATGAAGAAATACATATTGAAACTCCAATTCATATAGAGAATATTAATGAAGAATCTGTTAGTAGAAGATTAATATTTTGTCCAAGACGTTTGTTTTCTTCTGAAAGTGAAGAAGAAGAAGATGAAATAGTAGTGGGGGAACTATTATAAAAGAAGGAAAGGGAGAGCTCATTTCATTTATTGGCGAAATTTTGAAGAGTGAACACCACCAAACATGTATCATTGCGATAAATGTTTGGAATCGTTTAATGATGATATTCTGTTAGAAATACATAAGGAACTAATTCACAACAACATAGAAGAACAAGAAGAACAAGAAGAACAAAATGAAATAACAGCAAGACCTACAACAACTTTACCAAATTTACAAGTATCAGCTTTACCCGGAAAGGTAGTAATGCATCATAAGATTCAAAATGAAGATTTAAACTTAGAAGAATTTATTAGAGAAGCAAAACCAATCATCAGTAGAACTTTAAAAGAAGAATTAAAAAGATTGAATTTTCTCAAATTTGGATTACTACTAGAAGCTATGTTTATAAATGTACAAGAAGAATTATCACCAAGAGGATTTATAACTAAAAATCAAACTATCATAGGAAGTTCAGACATTGATTCAATAGTTGAAAAATGTATAGAAGAAATATTAACTAAAATTCAGGAACATGAAGGACGAGGATCAGGGTGGAGTCTTATAAGTATTGAAGGATTAAATATAAGAGTTCATAAACATGGATATGGACTAATGGGATCTAGTTATATTCGTTTACCAAAAATAATTGAAGATACAAGATCATGTGTTAATGTGAAAAATCAAGATAACGAATGTTTTAGATATGCGATGACATGTAAATTTGTACCAAATCATTGTAATGAACCAAACCAGCACTATGAAAATCAAAGATATAGATATAACTTTCAAGGAATTAGTTATCCCGTATCACTAAAAGATATATCAAAATTTGAGAAGAAAAATCCCGGCACATCTATTAATGTTTTTGGATTAGATAGTTCAAATAAAGTTTATCCTTTACGTATTGCTAAAGAAGAACTAGCAGATCATACAGATTTACTACTACTAACACAAGGAGATGTATCTCATTATGTGTATATAAAGAAATTTGACTCTCTTGTTAATAAACAACTTTCAAAAAATCGAAACAAAAAGCTGATCTGCAAAAGATGTTTTAATTTCCAACGAGAAGGAAGACAAGGAATGGAATGGTTACAAGAGCACAAAAGATTATGTAACAATAATTATGAAGCAAAAATTATTTTACCTTCAGAAAGCAGAGCATTTATTACATTTGAAAAAGTTCATCATCAATATCGTATCCCTATAGTTGTATATGCTGATTTTGAATCAACACTAATTCCTATAGAAGATGAAAATTGTGAAGCTAGAAAAAGTGTCAAATATCAAATGCATAAACCAAATAGTTTTTGTTTAATGGTTAAATCAACATTATCAGAAGAACATTTAAACCAATATGGATTAACTTCAGAACCTCTAGTATATCGTGGTGAAAATGTGGAAACAATATTTCTTGACCATTTATATTTAATAGCTGAAAATGTACAAAGATTATATACAAATATTATACCAATGAAACCGATGGAGGAAGAAGAGGAAATTCAACATGAAAATGCAACTCATTGTTTCTTATGTAAAAATGAATTTACCATTGACAATTATAAAGTTAAAGATCATGACCACCTTACAGGTTATTACAGGGGTGCTGCTTGTAATAAATGTAATTTGAGCTATCGTTTACCACTATTTATTCCTGTGGTTCTCCATAACCTCAGTGGGTATGATGCTCATTTTATAATACCTGAATTAGGAAGAGACGATGGTTCGATAGATGTATTGGCTGAAACTTCAGAAAAATTTATAAGTTTTTCTAAAACAGTTGGAAATGTCAAATTAAGATTTTTAGACTCCTACCGATTTATGCCGTCGAGTTTGTCTAAACTTTCTGAAAATTTAAGGAAACAAGATTTTATTGAAACAAAAAAGATTGTAAGTAACGACAAACTGGATCTCGTACTTCGGAAAGGTGTTTTCCCATATGATTATATAGACAGTTTAGAAAAGTTTAATGAAACATCACTTCCGCCAAAAGAAGAATTTAAAAGTAAACTATACGACATGGACATATCTCAAGAGGATTATGATCATGCATGTAAAGTATGGAATGAATTAGGATTTACAACATTGGGAGAATATTCAGATTTTTATGTTAAATTAGATGTAACTTTATTATGTGATATAATGGAAGAATTTAGAAATACATGTTTTGCAGCATATGGATTGGACCCTCTTCATTCATACACTTCACCTGGACTAGCATGGCAAGCCATGTTGAAAGAAACAAATTGTAAATTACAACTTCTTACTGATATAGATATGGTTTTAATGTTAGAATCAGGAGTTCGAGGGGGATTGACACAAAGTGTGACCAGACATGTTAAGGCTAATAATAAGTATCTGCCCGATTATGATGCATCAAAACCAACAACATTTCTAGGTTATTTCGATGCAAATAACTTATACGGATGGGCAATGTCAAATCCCCTTCCATATGATAATTTTAAATGGATAGATCCAGAATCAATTGGAAACATAATGGATATACCAAAGCATGGTGAAACTGGTTACATTTTTGACGTCGATTTTGAATATCCTGAACATCTTCATGATCATCATTACGATTTACCACTTCTTCCAAAGACTGAAATTTCCCCTACTGGAAGATGGCCAAAATTATTAATGACTTTAAACAATAAGTCTAGGTATGTTGGACATTATTGGATGATACAACAGGCTTTAGACTTGGGATTAAAAATTACAAAAATTAATCGAATACTACAATTCTCTCAATCTTGTTGGCTGAAACCGTACATCGACAACAACACAAGAAGAAGAGCTGCTGCTACATCAAGTTTTCAAAAAGATTTTTTCAAACTGATGAACAATGCAATATTTGGCAAAACTTTAGAAAACAAAAGGAAACATAAGAATATCAAATTAGTAACTGATCCAGTAAAATTACAGAAACTAGTGCAACAACCAAACTTTGGTTCATCGGTAATTATAAATGAAAATCTTGTCGTCATTTCTATGAACAAAAAATCAGTTGTATTGGATCGTCCTTTATATCTTGGAATGTCAATATTGGATATTTCTAAAACACACATGTACGAGTTTCATTATAAGAAGATGGTTAATTATTATGGAAGAGATAACATTGGTATTGTATATATGGATACGGATGCACTTATTTACTGGATTAAAACAAATGACATGTATGAGGATTTACGGACCTTTGTATATAAAGATGATTTTGATTTTTCCGATTATCCTAAGGACCATCCAAATTACGACTATGACAAAAACAAAAAAGTATTGGGAAAATTTAAAGATGAAACAAATGGTGTGCCGATGATGGAAATTGTAGCATTAATGTCTAAACTCTATTCATTTCAACTGTACATAAATGAAAGGAATGAATATCAAGTCACAAAAAAAGCTAAAGGAATAAAGACATCTTTCCTAAAGAAGAACGTACAGTTTCAACATTATAAAAGATGTTTGTTTGAAAATGTTGAAACAACTGCAACATTTAACACTATTAGAAGTTATAACCACCAACTTTTTAGTGTCAAACAAACAAAGTGGGCATTAAGCTACAAAGATGACAAGCGACATATTTTAGAAGATAAAATTAATACTCTACCATTTGGCCACTATTCCTTAAACCCTATCGACCAGTAAACCTATTCTTCGTCCTTTACCTTCTTCCTTTTTCCTTTCCGTAAAAAAGAGGGGACATGGCAAGCTCAATGCCATGTTCCCTCTTTTTTACACTAATATTAAATGACCTTGACCTATATTTCAACTATATATAAGAGAATAAACCATTGTATGGATCAGTATTTCTACAAACAGTGTGCAAGCAACAACACTTTAAGATGGAAAGTGTAAAGGATAAGATTGTAAATGAACTACATAAACCAGCAAGAAGAAGATTTCCAAGAAGAAGTACAATCATTAAAGGAATGAATGATCTTTACCAAGCTGATCTTATTGAAATGATACCACACAGTAAATTAAACAAAGGATTTAAATATATTTTAACAATTATAGACTGTTTTACTAAAATAGCTGATGCTTTACCCTTGAAGGACAAGACTGGTAAAAGTGTTACCAAAGCTATGGAGACAACAATACAAAGAAATAAATTTAAAATTAAACATTTACAAACGGATGATGGAAAAGAATATTTTAATAAGATTTTGGAGCTTTGATGAAAAAATATAAAATAAATCATTATTCTACAAATTCTGAAGTTAAAGCTTCAATAATTGAAAGATTTAATAGAACATTAAAAGGAGCTATGTATAAACAATTTTCAAAACGAGGATCATATGTGTGGTATGACATATTACCACAACTTATAAAAGAGTATAACAACAAATATCATCGCACCATTGGAATGAAACCTATCCAAGTAAACAGTGCTAATGCTAAAATTGTATTACAACGCATCAAAAATAATACAACACCAAAAATAGAAAAGTTACAACCAAAAAAGTTTAAGGTTAATGATAAAGTTCGTATAAGTAAATACAAAGGTGTATTTAGTAAAAGATATCTGCCAAATTGGACTAATGAAGTATTTACAATTTATAAAGTGCAACCAACTATACCTGAAACTTACATTTTAAAGGATAATAAGGGTGAATTACTTCAAGGTGGATTCTATGGACATGAGTTGTTAAAATCAACAGTTGGTGATGTATATCTTGTTGAAAAGGTTTTACAAAGGAAAAAGGATATGGTTAAAGTTAGGTGGTTAGGATTTGATAAAAGTGAAGACTCTTGGATTCCTTCAAAAGACTTGGTATAGTTATTAAATAGCTCATTATGTGTTTAACCTTTAAACAAGATGGAGATTGTACAACAAAAAGATCGATTTAATATTAATAATATTGATGAATTGACAGTTGACAATAATAAGTTAAATCATGGTAAACATGGTGAATTACTACCAAATACTATAAGATGTTTAATAACTGGTCCTTCAAATTGTGGAAAAACTAATGTTGTCTTTAACCTTATAACTAATCCTAAAGGTTTACGCTTTAACAATATATATATTTTTTCAAAATCATTGCAACAACCAAAATATCAATTATTAGATAAAATACTTGCAAGTGTACCTGAAGTGAATTTCTACAAGTTTAATGCTAGTGAAACAATAATGCAACCAGGTGAAGCAAAACCATTTTCCATTTTTATATTTGACGATGTTTCTTGTGAAAATCATGATACTATAAGAAATTATTTTGCTATGGAAGACATAATAATATTGATAGCATTTATATTGGTCAAACATACAGTAAAATTCCAAAACAACTTATAAGAGACAATGCAAATATGTTGATCATCTTTAAGCAAGATGAGACAAATTTAAAGCATATATATAATGATCATGTTAATGCGGATATGCCATTTGATAAATTTAAAGAAATGTGTGGTAAAGCATGGAATGAAAAATATGGATTTCTCGTTATTATGAAAGAAGAAGATATTAAAAATGGTAGATATCGTATAGGATTGGATAAATTTGTATTAATACGTTGAACTACCTATGCTACATCTAGTAACACTTTGAACTTCACAGTGTAAACATGGTGAATCAGAAAAACTATTAAAAGAAATAAAATCACTCAGTGATTCTATTAGGATAAAGAATCGTGCATTAAGGATGGGTTTAAGTGAAAGAGAAGAATTTTTAGAGAATACATTTAAACCTATCACAGAACCTTTAAAACAGATATCAGAAACTATTGGTAAACCTCGTTATGAAGGAGATGTTTACTACCAGTTTCTAAACAAGAAGTACAAGCATTAAAAAAAGAAGATGATGATTATGATTCATATACAAGTGCTAGTGAACAAGAAGAAACAAAAAATGAAGAAGAATCAATTGTTGAAAAGGAAGACCAGCCAATACCTGAAGCAGAACAATCTATTCCAAATTTAACTCAATTGAGTAGTGATATATTACAACATGGACCTCTTGGACGAAAATATATAATGAAAATGCTACATGACATGAAATCAAATCCAAATTTAAGTAAATCACATGTATATGGAGCAAGAATTGATGGAAATGAATTGAAAATTGGTAACTCTAAGCTTGAAGTAACTCAAGACGATTATATCATTATTGGTGACCATAGATATAAAGGAACAAAAGGATTATATGAATTAATTTTTAAAAATATACCAATAAAATATTCAGCAAAAGATTTAAATACTTTTAAAGAAATTTTACAAAATACTAACGCTCATAAAAGAAACTACTCAAAAGGATGGAATGATTAATCGTTCACGTGCAACAAAATATAGTATTGTTATAAAAAATTGTTTCCTCACGAAAAATTACCAACATTACCGTACCACACCAGCTGTGAGACAACCTTTAAAAAGAAAATCTTTATCACTTATGGATTTATCACTTCTTGAACAACATGGTAAAAAGAGTAAAGGAGATACTTCAACATCTGGTAAAGGATTAATGAAAAATCTATACAATACAATGTTATCTATTACAACGACATCAATAAATTAGTTGACAGAATGAGACTATTGCATGAAGCTATGGAAGCCGGTCATACTGGTTTAAATAATGAATGGGTGGCTCTAGTTGATGAACTTAAAAATCGTGGTATAATTGTATAATTGTCCGCAAATATAAAGAAGTTACAAGTATAAGATGTATCAGTTCTAACATGAGCGTCGACAAGTTCGGACGCTACTCCGCATTAGGAGTGCAAGTTGGAGAAGACAGAAAAAGAAGCGGATTACCGCAAACACCTGAAGGTGACTATAACATAAGTAATAAACGTTTAAAATTAGTTAAAGATCCAGAAGAAGATACTGATGGAGCAAATTTAAAGACAGTAAAAGAAGCTACTTCAACATCATTGAAATTACATAAGAATACTTATGATGTTGAATCACATAGATTAATTAATGTTGGTAAACCAACTGAAGGTTCTGATGCAATTACTAAAGAGTACTTATCATCTGAACTTTCAAATACTTTAAAATTGCAATGGGGTAACAACTTAAAAGATGGACAAACATATGATGCTGGAAATTATAGAATAACCAACGTGGGAAATCCCAAAAATGATAAAGATTCAGTTAATAAAGAATATTTACATTCTATAATACCGGAAAAAACTGAACATGGATATTCTTTTTATAAATTTATTATAAATGACATTGGATACCCAAAGGAAGACGGTGATGCTGTAACCTAAAATACATCAAGGACAACTGTATTTTACAAGATGTTAATGAAATCGATTGTCATGGTAAAACATTGACAAATGTAAAGTTTGGTTCTCAACCAAAAGATGCTGTTACTATAGAACAATTATCTAAAGAATTAAAAAAGGAAACATCCAATTTTGTAAAACATGAAGATGCCGTATTAAAGCGGGAGATAAATTTATACATGGAAATGAAAAGTTTGATTTAATGCAAGGAAATAATGATGAATGGAATGCAGGACGTAAAACAATAACAAATGGAAGATTTGGTATAAAAGATACAGATGTACCTCTAATGGTGCAAACATTAATTGCTACTGGTGGTACATTAGGTACATACAATGGTCGTAATAGAAGAATAAAAGATATTTATCCTGGTTACGAAGCAAATGATTGTGTTACAATGAAACAAACAATAACTTGGGATAAACACTTTGGGACCAAATATGATGCAAAGATGAGAAAATAATTAATATTTTACCAGGCGAAGATTCAAATGATGCTGCTACTATTGGACAAGTCATAAAAAACATCAAAAAGTGATTCAACAGCTTACACATGTAATGATAAACGTATTATGCAATTACATGATCCTCAACATCCAAAAGATGCTGTAAATTTAGATTGTTTAATAAGAATAGTGGGCAATTTACTTATTGATACCATAATCATATAGCTAGTACAAAGAGTCATGTGATAATTCAACCCGATGACGGGAAGCTTGGATTAAAAATAGAATTATAAATCAATATATAATTAATTTGAATAACTAAGTGTTTAAATATAAAAAATTATACATAACTTATTCATTTATGTAATGTATCTTGTGGAGTAAACACACCAGTTTATATAAGACTACATAATGAAGGCCATATTACTCAGTCATCATCAAGACAGCAACAAGAGAGGACGTGGTATAACTTCAACTGCGTTATCCCCTGCTTAGACGGATACCTATTGGTGCTGTTGTAAATCGAGCAATAGACGCTTTACCATACGAATTACATATTCCTGGAGGTTATCAATATTGTGGACCTGGAACTAAGTTGGCAAAACGTTTAGCAAGAGGAGATCCTGGAATTAATAAATTAGATCAAGCTTGCAAACAACACGATATAGCATATTCAAAGTTTAAAGATTCAACAAATAGATCAATAGCAGATAAAATTCTAGCAGAAAAAGCTTGGCAAAGAGTAAAATCAAGTGACGCAAGTATTGCAGAAAAAGCAGCGGCTTGGGCAGTAACAACAGCCATGAAGACAAAGCTAAGTTTGGTGGTGGAAGACGACGTCGCAGAGGAAGACCTGCAAAAGAAGAGCTCCCAAAAAAGGTGGAAATATTAGAAAGAGACGTCGTAGAACTCGTAAAGCAAAAGTAAAAAAGGCTTCTGTTTGGTCAATGGTAAAAAACGGAGCAGGTTTATACCTAAGACCATACCGTGTGTACTAAATAAAAAAAATCAATTGATAATTCCAAATAAAGCCTTAACTAATCATCAGTTAAATGATTATGTAAAATGTTTGAAAATACCATTCTTCGAGGAGTTTTTATGAAAGATGCATTACCAACTAAAATATGGAAAAATGAAACTGGAATAGTAAATTTGGATTCCACCTATGGTCCAGGCACTCATTGGGTATGCTATAAAAAGCTCGGACAAACCGTTTACTACTTTGACAGTTTTGGCAATCTACCACCACCTAAAGAACTTCAACATTATTTTCAAAACTCCAAAAACATTTTTTACAATTACAAAAGAGAACAACCTAACAATACTGAAATATGTGGACATTTATGTTTGGAGTTTCTAGCGAAAAGTGTCAGTCACCTTTAAGATGTCATCGTATACAGTGTCACTGAGTGGAAATTCATCCACATTAAAAAGTACTCTATTCCCAGCATTGCGTTTATCCAAAGAAAGATTATGGGAAGCTGCATTACTTGATTTGACTACCTACAATTCAATTCCTAATGTTACAGAAGGAAAAAACAATTTACTACATTATTATGAAACTAAGGATGCTGCAGGAAAATACTCAGAATTGAAAATAATTACATTTCCTACTGGAGCTTATGAAATTGATGATATAAACCAATTACTACAGAAAAAACTCGGAGAAGAAAATATCACCGTTTAAAGGAAACAATAATACTTTAAAAGCAGAAATAACTTCAAAATATTATATCGATGTCGGAATGAAAAACTCTATTGGCAGTTTACTTGGATTTACAGATACAAAAAAGAAAATCTTAACTCCTGAAACTACTCATTCAGGTAATACAACTGTTACAATATTAAAAGTAAATAGTATTGATGTAACATGTAATATTATACATGGATCATATAGAGAAGGAGTAAATCAGCATATTTTACATACATTTTATCCAACAGTTGCTCCAGGTTTTAAAATTGTTGAGAAGCCCACAAAACTTGATATACCTACCGTTAAACACCAGTTTCATTTCAGACATCGTGCTGAACATATTGGATCAAGACGGTCATAGTGTTGACTTTAGAGGAGAAACAATTACTATACGAATACACATCAGAGCGGCGACATAAAAATCAACATGGGATTATCATTTAAACCACAACGGAAGAGTCGGGAGCTCAGTAGCTCCTCGACATTGGAAGAGTTACATCAGACAACATTCGTTTTCTACAAAAGATTGGATTGAAACTTAACAACGATGGATATCCTGGATATATCTCAAGGACCGACATTCGACGAAACACTATGGGAGAAGGAATATCACACACACAACCCTTACACTTCATCAAATTAAACAATAATGATGAAATAAGAATTCCCATTCAACAACAAGATATTTACACATTACCATGTGAAAGTTATTTGTACATCGAAGGAAGGGTATTAAAATTGGATGGAAAAACTGCTTCAACAGTTCCTTTTATAAATAACCCAATGGCATATCTTTTTGATGAAATAAGATATGAGATATCAGGGGTGACAGTTGATTCAACAAAAAAGGTTGGTATAACAACTACATTAAAAGGATTAACATCATTAACACCACATGAGAAGAATTCAATAGTCACCGCCGGATGGGTTGCTCCCGATAAAGACACTATAACACCTGCTTCAACGGTCATTTTGATTTTCATGTACCTTTACGATTGCTTTTAGGATTTGCTGAAGATTACAAAAGGGTTATAATAAATGTTAAACAAGAATTAGTATTACTCAGATCTTCAACTAATAAGGACTTAATACTTGCAGACCCTGCAACTACGGAAGATAAACTGGAATGGCAACTACAATTGGATAAAGTTGTTTGGAGAGTACCTCATGTAAGATTGGCTGATGAACATAGAATCGTATTGTTAAGAAAGTTAAAATCTGACCGTGACATTGTAATGCCATTCCGAAGTTGGGAATTTCATGAATACCCTACATTACCTCAAACAGAACGACAAACATGGACCGTCAAAACATCAACTTACTTGGAACGTGCAAGGTACATAATACTCGGTTTTCAAACTAAGCGAAAAGATGTTATTACTGCAAATGCTGGTCAATTTGATCACTGTAAAATAAAGAATTGTAAAGTTTTCTTAAACTCTCAATTCTTTCCATATGACAATTTAAATGTCATGTTTAGCAAAAAACGTTTTTCCATTTTATATGATATGTATGCAAGATTTCAATCATCATATTATGGAAAGACTAATACACCACTATTATCACCTGATCAGTATTATTCCAAAGCTCCAATAATTGTAATCGATTGTTCAAAACAAAATGAATCAGTAAAATCATCAAGTGTGGATATAAAAATTGAAATGGAATTTGAAGAACCAGTAGCGGATGGAACTTCGGCATACTGTCTAATTCTACATGATAAAATAGTTACTTACACACCACTGACCGGAATAGTGAAGAATGTACTTTAAGAATAATTAGTACAACTACTGCAAAATATTGAGGTTAGAATTATCTTCCTCAATTTTAAGGTTAGAATTTTGTTTATAAAACACAAGTTGAAAATAAACAATTATGTAATTGTATAAATTTCAAAATTTTACAAAAAATATAAAAGCAGGAAATTACCTAGTAGAAACTTCATTCTATCTTCAACCGTCGTTTGGGAAACATCGTTCGCAAGATGAATTCTACTAACGGAGAAGAAAATACACCTCTAATAGATGAAAATAGTTCTGATATAGAAAAGCAAGTTGAACAAGAAATGGATGAATTCCTCAAGTTTACAAACATAAGAAGAAAGAAGAAGAAGGAGAAGATGAAAAAGAAGTAAAAAGAAAAAAGGTTGAAGTTAACATTACAACAAATATTTTATCAGAAGTATTTCTTCGAATTTTCTACCCTATTTCTTCATGCATGACAAAAAGTATATCTGTTGGAATTGTAAAATCATTGGATTATTCACCAATTGTTATGTTAAATCAAGGAAGTAAAATGTTATCTTTACTGAAACTTCTTGGGATTCTCTAATGAAACATTTACATCTTTTAGAATGTTATTTAACTAACAACACATTTGAAAAAGAACAAGATTAAGTTTATTAGAATCAAATATTGAAGTTGATATAATCAAACATCGTGGGGGACAAGTTGTTCGCTTCAAAGATTTAACTAGACATGATGTAAAATTACATTTCACTAAAGAAGAATTTTACACTTTAAGTTGTACTACCGGTCCTGTCACTAGATACTTAAAACAACTAGTATTTTCAAGTACAATAATTAAAGATTATCTAATCGATACATTGGACAGACAACCATTCATTCCAATTTTATATGGTCCTGTGGATACTTCAATTTTTAATCGAATACCTCAAGAAGTGGATATGTGGAGACAATTAAACAACTATCAGACCAATTTTAATATAAACGAAGAAGCGCAAGAAATAAAAGAAGAACAATCGTGTTTGTAATAACAGTCAGTTGTGGATGAGACTTCATCATGAACAAACGGGTTTCGTTTTCTACTGCATCACAGTTAATGGAAGTTAAAAGAGGTATAATTGAATTTCAAGCTTTTCGAGGGAATGATGGAAATTTCATTATTAAAGAATTAGTAATTTTGGATATGAACACATCTGTAATTTATCATTACTTGTTCAAACCTCCATTTCCATTCAATAAACTAACAACTAAAGCGAAAGTTACAAACAAATGGTTAAACAAACATTTTCATACTTAAAATGGGATGAAGGTTTTATTCATTATAACATGATGCCGCATATTATGAATCATTATTGTAAAGAGTTAAAACTATCTACACAAGAGGATTGGAAAAAGCAAATTGGATACAATCATTTACAAGCAATGAAGTGATAAATGCAATAATAGATAGAGATTTCCAATGCTACTTTAATGAACTTTGTATTTCATCAAAAAGTTTTAAACATCGAAGGTCACAGTGTGCTTTGAAGAATGCCTACCGCTTGAATAATTTCCTTCAACAAAGTGGTGGGGTAGCATCAGTGGTGGGGGGTAGTGTCAGTGGTGGGGTATTCTCGATAATAAAAGTGAGAGCGCTACCATGACACAGCATGAGTATTACTCGAACCTCCGAAGAGACAACATCTCCAACGGATATTCTTATTAACAAGAAGATTAGCATCAGCAAAAACATTAAGATGGCATCAAACAACTTACTTCAAAATTTAGTTGAACAATTCAACGCTCATTCAAAATCAACAATCCTACCTACAAAAAAATGTTCCGAGCTGAAAGAAGAAAAACACTACATCATTCATACAATAAAGAAGATGGAAACTTCAGTAGGTGATGCTATAAATTGCACATTAAGCGAGGCACCTTATACAATTGGTGATGAAGCAAAATTTCAAATCTTCCTACCAAAGCGCTTCGTACAACTACTACAAAATGAAGATCTTCGTATAATTCAACCCGGCGCACTCTATTTGGTATCACATGGACCAAGTGGAAACAATTCTACTGAACTTACAATTCATGTAACACCTACTACTGATTAGTTTGTACATAAGATTGTAAATATTTCTTTGTATTTGTTTCTCAATAAATATGATATAAACCTAAAAAAAAAAAAAAATAAAAAAAGCAACATATTGTAATGTGTTTGTACATTACAATATGTTGCTTTTTTAAAATTCCATGGGATGACCTTGACCCAATTTTGTGTGATAATAAAAGTGAAAATCAACTTGTTAAATTCATCAGTCTACGACTACCTTTCGTACCGTACACATCTCACTCTCTATCACTAAATACAAAACTTCAACATGTCCCTAAAGGTTAAGTGTGCATCTTATGATACCAACACCATAACTACTTTTGAACAACTTGAAGATTTAACTAACGAAATGCGAGTTTTACTTACCGGTGGTTATCACTTAACTGTTGATGTTAGTGCTACTAATACAAGGATGTTCACTAAAACAAAATATTGCGATGATGAAATATTTTTTTCTACACAACCTACAACTTCTTCATCGCCAGCTGGTCAACATAACGTCAAGTTCCAGAAGTATTACCAATGATGAATAACTTTTAATAAATAAAATTACAACTAAGGAATCACGTGATCAATATCAAGTTCATAAAAAGGATGTAACAATTTGATAAATAATCATTCGCTTCTCAGCTCTCGCCACAACAAGATCTATTCTACAAAATGTTATACAGAATGATGATTGAACTTGATGGGAAAATCTATGGAAAGGATTATAACACTGTTGAACAAATGACTCAAGATTTAGATGTATTAACTAAAGAAGGATATCAAGCTAAATTAATTTTAAAATTTCCTGAAGTACATCCACTATCAACAGAAGAACTTATTGCTATGGCTAAGTCAGAGAGAGAAAAAAAGTCTGAAGAAAACAAACAGAAACAAACTTCCTAAATTTCAATAATCCTTACACTTGTAAGGTATAATTTTTTAAAACTCCATTTGGATGACCTTGAAATTACCCCTACCACTTTTCATCTATATTAATAAAATAAGAGTTTTGTCTGTACGTTGCTTAGAATTTTGAAATTTTGGTTATTTTACTTTTTATGCATCGAAGAATCCAAAATCGGTGTCATCTAAATTTCTTTCCCTCTGTCTGTCTGTCTCTCTCTCTGTCATTCTGTCTGTAACGCTCATGGGTCCTATTTTGTCCTCTTTTCACTGGATAACCACTTTACCTAAGGGTCTAAATTTTTTTTTCATGTCATAGACTAGAGTAGTGTGAAGGTTCATTACAACTTTAATTGACTTAGCGACCTTAGGGCTTTGCCCCATAGTATGTCAAAGTAGCCAAGTTGTGCTAAAATACCAATCTTTAATCTCTTTTCACAAGACAAGGGCTTTAGTAAATGATATGAAAATTTTTATTATTGTTAAATGTTGCAATTAGAACGATTTTAGCTGCTCTAAAGCATCGTTCGTCAAAAAGGCTCTGCCTTATAGTAAAAGAAATATTCAATGTTAATCTTATGGGAATATTTAATTCTACCATTTTATCTATGCTCTTTAATCAGCTGGATTAGACAGTTTGTCATTTTCACCACAGATGGCAACACTTAAAATTTTAAATACAGACTCTTTCATATCTAACCCTTTAACTTTTCACTGGCCTAATACAGTGAATAAAGTCAACTAATTCTTGGTTCTAAATATGAATATTAAAATAATTTATGGAAATTATTACAAAACGAGTTTTTGACCCTTAAATCTTAAAATGTTTCTTATTATCATTACAAACTAATTTTAGTTCCCAATTTAGCTTTCATTGCACGTTCTGACAAAAAGAGGTGTATTTCATTATATCAAACACTATATGTAGTGAAAACCAATGGGGTTTATAAATTGCTCAATCTTTCAAGTAGTTCGGGTATAGACGGGGCAATATTAATGTGTAAGAACTTGAGTAGGGTTCTTATGAAGAAGTGAGAAAGTTGCTCAAAAAACACTCATAGTACCATCGTAATTTTCATTCAAGGATCATGCTGATTGGTTGAATGGAATAAGATGTTTTAAGAACATATTTGCAGAAGTTTGTTATTGTTTTTTATTTTGTGTAAACAAACAAATATGCTTATTTTGACATTTAGAAGGTGAGGGAAGTGAGAACGCCGCCCCTGAAATACAGATAGCACCACCAAGATGGTACGAATTATGCTGATTGGTTGAATGGAAACAGATGACTAGAATAATTTTACAGAGGTTTGTTATTGTTTTGATTTTTTGTAAACAAATAATCTTATTTTGACATTTGAGAGGCAGAAAGAGCGCTTCCCGTGACAGTTAGGAGAAGTAATCCTAGCATCAGCGCTTTATTTTCCTCTGGTTTTCGGGGGCAAAACTAAAATTTTTTAACATGGGATGTCCCTACTTATTTGGTTCTGTATGCATTGCTTCCCGTGGCAATATAAATCATTTCAATATACCACTGAAAGTAATCCCACCATCAATGCTTAATTTTTCTCCGTTTTACGACATAACTTTTTAACATGGGATGTCACTATTTATTCGGTTTGTGTACATTGGCAACACATGAGGTTTTAGGTCCAAAGGTAAAGTCTAAAGACAAAAAAATTGAATTAAGTAAACCTAATATCTACACTGTGGTGCGGTGCCTATACGTTACTGACAGATGTTGCGTTGTTTTACTTGGTTGGGAATCAAAATTTTAACTAATTTTGAATTTAGATTTAATATTGTATATGTCTGTACATATCTTTCATGGGGTAGAACAAGATGCAGGGGTGGAATACATTGGATTTGGCATATAGCTATCGTCACACCCAATCAAGGATTCATATTTGATTTCATAAGAATCTATAATATTTTTTACAAGTCTGAGTTTTCTTAAATCGTCTATGAGTTTATACTCATAGAACTATAAAGTAAATCACCATACGAATATAAATGTTTAATCAAACTGCAACAAAATCATTAATAGAAATAACTTCTAGACTAAATGAGAATGGATTTAACAAGATTTTGACAAATGTACCTGGTAGCTATTAAGCATAAAACTTGATATCTAGATACGTTAGACTGAACCAACTGAAGGTTACATATTGAATTTGTGAAATCACTAATATCATTCGTTTAATAAACTGTACACACACCCCGTGCGAAGAACGGGTACACAGCTAGTAGTACATAAAACTCGCTATTCATCACTATACAATCTTATTCTTTCACTAGACTCCGCAGCGTCAACATGGAAGAGCAAAAATACAAGTACAAACCTCGTTACTGTTGTGAACAACAGTGTACAGATTTAGGACCAATGATGGTGGATGGGTTAGCTTGTACTAAATGTGAATTCTTCGGATTTATTGCAAATGTAAAACAAAACAACTACCGCCACCGGAATTGCGAACTTTCAAATTTTACAAATCAAGATATTTTCATACATGTTGTCCTCAAAGATGTTTCAAATTTCACCCTCTAGATCTTGCTCATTGTCAACGCACCAAGTCTCATCAAGATGATTTTTGTACACATATGATAAAAAGATGTAAATACAGATCAGATTGGTATTCCGATCCTGTAGAACCATCAAATGTATAATTTCAATTTTACACTCTTTTTTAAAACTTCAATTGGATGACCTTGAGATTTCCCCCACCATTAGTTCTAATTTTTATATAATATTAAATCATTCCACTTCCAACACTCTAACTAACAACATGGAAGGAAAATTTATCAAGTTTGAACATATAATAACTGACAGGGAGGAGATGGAAGAATTGTTTCAAAACTTACTTTCTGTCATTGACGAATATCCTATAAGATGGTTCAGAATTGTAGTTCAATATTTAAATCCTGGTGAATTGTTTTCTTCATCGAGTGAAGAGGATGAAACAACTACTTCGGTTCAAATAATTGAATTAAAAGACGAAGAAGAAGAAGAACTAAACGTTTTATTCAATCATAAGCTCAAGGTCCCCAATATAGAAACCCCCTCCCTAAAAAGCCCCCCTCCCTAAACACCTGCTCAAGGTCGCCATTATATAAGCCCCCTTCCCTAGGCGCTAATCCTCATTCGATTGCCAACTCTCTAACGATGAACACTTCTCAATTGGCACGAATGAATGCTAGTTTTGAAATAAACTCAAAAGATGATTTACAAGAAATATTTAATGCTTTAAATGAAATTATAGATAAATTTAACGCTATTACAATGAATTTGGAAATAACTTACGCTTGTCCTATTTGTAATAAGGTTGAAAATTCTGATGAAGACAGTTTACTAAATACTACTCCTCTTACCCCTCTACAGTCGGACACAACTTCTGAGGCAAATGATGAGCAACATCTTTCCCCCACCACTTCTATGTAACAACGCTCTATCCCCCCACCACTTCTTTATTTAACCGACATTTCCCTCTTTTAACTCTCATTCCATCCTCGCCTCTTCAACTATCAACATCGCTTCTTTCAAAATTTCAAAAAAACACAAACATGATGGATATGATGGATGAAGTTCCATTTGTAACAAGGATGGAAGAGGATAAATTGAAATTGGAAATCAAACGTTTGGAAATGGAACGGGAAAACCAACTCGAGATGTTACGTTTGTTCAAACTTTTTAAATACATCATCTGGGGACTCTGCGTTTACCTTCTCATCGTCGTCGGTGTTTGTGTTTACAACTCTGTAGTTCATAACAAAACTTCAACTTGTTTAAACACTGCTGTCACACATTAATTGTATGTTTTTCACAAATAAAATTCACAAACCTAATTCTATACCTATCCCGCTATCACCGGAGTTGGTTCCACTCTCCGAACTATTACTCCGGTGGTAGCGGGATAGGGTTTTTTAAAACTTACTCTGGATGACCTTGACATACTTTCCATAACCCAATTGTCAAGTTGAATTTCAAATTTCAAATAACATCTCCTACCCCACCGGAAGCTATATGGCATGGCATATGGCGGCAGCGACTGATTTGGCAGCTGGCCGATGGCAGCTGGCCGGCAGCGGCTGGCAATTGGCACGACTTCCGTTTTGAAAGTAACCAAACCCCACTACTTTAAACATATTTATTTTTGCCCTCGAAACCCAGAAAAAAATAAATGGGTGGTGCTAAAATTACTTCTCCCAATTGCCATGGGAAGCGGTCTTTTTACCTCTAAATTGTCAAAATGAGCATATTTGTTTTCAAAAGTAAAACAATAACAAATATCTGAAAAATTATTCCAGTAAATAATTGCACCAATCAGCATGATATATAAATCTTTAATCTTAGTGGTGCTATCTGAGTTATATGGGCGGCATGGCGGCATTCTCACTTCCCCACAAGGATGTCCCTACTTATTTGGTTCTGTGATATTATAAAGCTGCAGCGACAGAGTCAGCGTGCGAGCTTGGCAGAGAATTCTCAAAACGAAGAAAACTATTGAAACTAAGTATTATGATGAGAGCATAATACTTAAATGATGTATGCTGAAACATACTGCGGAGAATCTTTCTAAAAATAAGTAATTTACTATATCACTTGTCACACAAAAAGTACATTGTCAATTTGATTGTTCAGTTTGAAAGAGATTTAAGAGATAAATTCTAATTTTCAGTCAGTGGTAATGTTTATTCGTATTTATATCCAGTGTTTACAGCATGTCAAGTTTGAACTTAGTAATTCTGTCATAGTAAGCTGCTGGTGTGCCACATCTTCCGGAGTTCGCCGCTAGATAGCGAGGCGAGCCGTACAAATCCATCGGAAGAAACTAACCCAACTTAAATGTTAGATGTTCCTTCCCCGAAGGATTTTACGAACAAATTCCTAATGATTCAATTTCTTCAGGAGCTTACCAGTATATCAATGGGCGTCGATAAAACTTGATCTGATACATAAAACAATAATACTATGGCCAACATTTGGTAGCAAGATTTCTACAGCTCTGGGATGAGATAATTCTAATGTGTGTTTGGCATTTGTTTCATGTGGTACTCCCTCGCCGGTGCGTGCGTGCGACCCTATGAACACAAAGTAAGGAACCTTTACAGAGTGCTCGCTGCGCTGCGTTTTCGCGTCAGTCATGACGCGCCTCGTAGTGGCGTCATGACTTTCATTATATACTCCCGAATGTGTAACTGACTGACTCACTCATCGGGGTATCAGAAATTCGTCAAATGCCGGTAAAGTAGATCTCCTATATATCACTTACTACAGAGTGATTCCCAAGCGAGAACTAAACTTACCGACCTGTATTATTGAGAAAAGCGGTCTATCCACCGAGAGTAATTTCAATGTACAGGGTGAATCTGAAATTACCTCTCCAGACTGGAAGTCACTGATGTCAAATACAAACTCTCACTTTAAATATTTTTTTTAGTTTTACACGGTTTTTAAGAAAACTTTACAATTTGATCTTGTACGCGTAAATCTAGCAGTTTATTGAATATTTGAGATTGAAATTTAGATTTTCCTCATTCTTCTCTGAGCATTTTAGGTTAAGCAAAAATGTCTCGGCACAAAAATGTCTTAGACTCTTTTAAATACGTTTCCAACAAAATTTGTCAGTTTGGTCCAAAAAGTT
The DNA here is from genome assembly GCA_030545055.2 of Neoaliturus tenellus. Classification (NCBI taxonomy): domain Eukaryota; kingdom Metazoa; phylum Arthropoda; class Insecta; order Hemiptera; family Cicadellidae; genus Neoaliturus; species Neoaliturus tenellus. The sequence continues at coordinate 26,700,092 of CM061534.1, read as the reverse complement.
TTTTTTTATTAAATTTACAACATGATGGAGATTAATGAACATGTATTTAAATGTTTAGTAAAACTAATCACGTGATAATTGATGTTTTATGATGGTATATTATTTTAAATGAGGTTCTTAGACATTTACATGTTTGGTAAGTTCTGTTTTATGTAAAATGTTCAGACATAATATATGTTAAATTTTCCCCAGTTAAAAAAAAATAATGTTGCTTCAAAATTACGTCTGGTCCCCTCTGTATTGAAATCAGTGTCAATCAACAGAGCAAAATGTTTTTACCTACAACGGCCCAATTTGTTTTTTTTTGTACAATTTTAAAAGAGGTGCAAGGTTGGTATGGGACACCCGGTAAGACAGTATCATATTTGCACGATAGTCCTCCCAAAAATTGGTTCTTTATTTGGGATGGCACTTAATTTCTAATGAACTCATTAAGCCGCGTCCGCACTGGCCGAACATTCGTGGCGAACTTGTTCGGCGAACACAAAAATCAACAAACATTCTTAACGAACAATTAACCGGCCATATGATTTAAATACTAAACGGTTAGCAACAAACAAACAAAAGTTCGGAAGAACTTTGTTCGGCGAACATGTTCGGCCAATGCGGACGCGGCTTTAGGAAGTACATTATTGACTTTACCTGATAGCATGCTAATTTAAATTTTACGATTCAACAAAAATTTTAACTAAAATAGCAGATTACACAATTGATTTATCTTTTAGTGCGTAATAAGTTAATGTTTAATTTAAAAAGGTAGCAGTACAGTATTTTCATTTAAAATAAAAAAGCTTTTTTATTTCCTGCCCCAGAAAACTATCTGATTTCAAAATTTAGCGACCAAACATTTTTACCCAAAATAAATATGACATTATTTTTTTTCTACTCTAGCGCCCAAATTAAACATCTGAGGCAATCCTCGCGAACATCTTTCAAGTTACTACAAGTTTGGTTCTATGAATTTTTGCCCCCCAGTCCTCACAATGAAACATAATTAAATGTTTATTTATTTTTGCGGGGAATTTTATCCCATGTAGACGTAATTTTACAACTACTATAATATTTTACTCAGAACCTCCACTTTGCACATAGACATATCTTGCACAGTACCAATATCAATTAAATTATCAAACTTAAAAATTATCATGATGATTTTCAATGTCACGTATTCTTCTATTGAAAGTGAGTCGGAACGAATTGCTATATCAAGCAACTGATTGTTTTACTTTGATTGTTATTTACTGACCTGGTCCTACGGCTAAGACATACGTCCTTTGATGTGAATGGTAATTTTAATATTTTAACCATTATTTAACATACTTTTGTTAGTAACTACTGTATTATTGTATTTAGAAGCTTGAAGTTTTTTTATTTGCCTTGACAGTAATTTTTTAGGAAATTAGGTAAATTTAAAAGTTTTACACCATTAAAAACTGAAATGAAGGAATTGTAATGAATGCCAATATTACATTATGTATTTATCATTGTATGTTCAATATTATTGGATCGTTATGTTATTCCATGGAATTTCAACACAACTAATTGAAGGATAGTAACTGAATAGTATTTTTGTAAATAAAAGGGGTTTTTGGCAAGTTTTATCCACTTTGTTAAGATTTTCAATTATTTTGTTTTAATGGAATTTTTCATTGTTTTCGATGATCTACTGCACATTTTTATGCAGTTTATCCATTTAATTTTTTCATATATTTATTTATATGAATTTTATAATTTTAAGTAAATACTTTTACAGTAACTACAGTAACTTATACTTGCTTGCAAAATCCATATGGCAGCAAACCTACATACTCACCCCCATGGATTTTATGGGGAAAATAAAAAATTGCCAGAGCTTGGTACAATTTTGTGTTTACATTACCATTTATTGATTAAATTAGGTTTTCTAACAACACCCCATGGCAGCAAACCTACATACTCGATCCTATGGTGTTTTTATGGGGAAAGTAAATAATCTGAAATGGGTTCCATTGGAAATTCGCTGAGTACGCAGGTGTGCTGCGACGGGGGTGTTTATTTTTAACAGCTGTTATCTGTGAAGAGTCTCTGGTCTAGATTAATTAGCTTGATTATATAACAAAAGTGAATTAAAATCAACGAGCAAGGCTCCGTTAAACCTGGTACTAAAAATTATTACGCGTAAAAAACAAAATGGTGGCTAGCCGCTAAACGAAGGATTTTTGGACATATGTTTACATGACCTTTTTTGTTTATATTCATGTGTAGAATCACCTCCCAAAATTTCTCCTCTTCGTCGTGAATCGCCCTGTATGTATGTATATTTTCTTTTTCAGCACAAACTGTAGAATACAATGATGTAAAAACATTGTTTTTTTACCAAAGCATTTGGGTATAGTAGCAAAAAGTTTGTTAATCTTCAATTTAGGCAAATGAAAATTTTTGAAATCAAGCCACAATAAAGCTAAAAAAATCCTACAAATTTTATTTAAATGTGAAAATGGAGACAATTTATTTCCCTACATGGAAACTTCAACCCATTTGTACTTTTTAAAAAAATGTAAAAGTTATACCTTTTTTCCTAAAACCTTAAACTTTGCCTGAAAAATGCTGCAGTTTTTTTACTCGACATATCAAAAAATATAAACATGTCCCAGATTAAACAATCATAATACTTTTGAAACGTAAATTACATTTTATTTCATAAAATATATACGTTTTTATAGTTTTCTTCTAAATTCACTGAGCTATCAACGTCAGAAAATGAAACTTAAAGGTTTGCTAATGAGAACATAATCTTTTGACCATTTTAAAAAATGCATGAAATTTGTATTAGGTATCCTATAAAATTTCCAAGATATACAAATTGTTGGAATTTTATTGTAGTTTTCAAAAATATAACTATAGCAGAAAATATACACAAAAAAATTTTACAAGTGAATATTTGATAAAGCGTACTGATTTCACGGACCCCACGACAAGGGCATCATAGGCCTAGGCACTTTTTCACAATAAAATGTTTACTATTTTGGTGTCTTGTACCAATACAGTACATAAATAGTATCAGTATTTATAACAGAAACCCCCAAACACTTGCTTTACAATAAAATAAAACTTTCAAAATAACCTAAATTGTAACTCACAACAGTAACAAAGTGAAAAGGCCGATGGGATGGGCTTTAATTTTCCAGATAGAGAGTTAACGTCTATTTATAGGTATAATTATATTTATAGGTCTATTTATGGTATAACGTCTATTTATTTTATTAAATCGTTGCAAAATATTTAATTTTGTGTTTATTTTATATTTTGAGATAGAATGTTTTAAGAAGTAGCCTACAAAAAACAATAATGTTTTTATTGATTACAGCTGTAATACTGTGCACTAAATAAGAAAATTTAAAGATTCAAAGAATTTGTAAGAATTAATACACGAGAACCAGTGCAACCGTTTCAACGGTCATACGACGACGGCGCAGCGGAGCCAGCGAGCTGACATGATGTGGCCCGTGCGCGTGCGGGGCGGGCGATGCAGAGTGGCAACACTGGATCGTGGCGGGGACGGGAAATGCCGAATCCAGCCCGCTCGAGACTGCCGCGCCAGCTAGCGGCATTCTCGTGGAACTAAGGGCGAGCACTCTGTGAAGCTTCTTTCCTCTGTGCTATGAATTTTGGGAGATGACGATCTTGTGATGCAAGGAAGTTTGGCGGAACTCCGGAATCAACGAAAGTTGCGTTCCATGCAGCCCTAAGTTAAATAAAAGATGTCAAATGGCCACTCAATTTTTTCGAATAAACACCTACCTAAAAACTTAATTTTCTATTGATTTTTGTAAAGTAAAGCGATGGTGTTGAATTAAGGTTCCTATTGGCTCTTATTGGCTGATATAATCGAGAATAAGATAAAAAAGTTTTTTTTTTTAATTGAATGTATCAAAATAGACACTAATATTGAACATACATTATGGAAAATTATAATTTGTGTACATATTTTTTAAACATAAAATTGCAGGGGTTCACTGATGGCAGTCAATAGTGCATATTTCCATCTAATAAACTATAGTCTACAGCCATTGGGGACTCACTGACTTAAGTCATAGAATTCTGGTAAAGCTATAGAAACTTGAAATTTATCACAAAAATTACTCGTAAAAATAAACCCAAAAAAAGGGTTTTAAAGGACAAATGGACAAATGTCAAACCTTCTAAATTTGTTTAAAAGTTTGGAGTTATGTTTACAATTTTAGCAAAATTGTAAAATCTTTTAATTTACTACAACGAACGTCCTATGACTATTTGCCGTATATCGTTAAAACCCTGCAGACTGATTCTGCGTATTAAATTACGATTTTTTGTAATATTTCGATACGTTTTAATCAATTTAATCAAACTTTAATATTTTAGTATCTAAACACTTGGAATTCCATGTGTTTAAAGAATTAAGGCTATATTGGGGTAATTAAGAAAAAATTATATATTTCAAAGTGATGAACCTTTAAAAGAAAAAAAAGCTCATTCATTATTTTGATTAATAAAATCGACCATGAATCGGAATTTTTTGTTTTGCTCTATCAGCCAAATTGTAACATCTAAATCTTTTAATTGCAATAAAAAATAAATTGAATCAAAATTTTAATTATTTGTTGAAATCTCGTATCTTCTTACTATAAGACTTTGACAGAAAAGACAGACCTTGGATATCCTTGACAGATAAGACAGACTTTTGTGACATCCGTTAACGATTCCGTTGTCAAATTTTGAGCTGTAGCGACCAAATGGTAAAAAAATTAAATAATGTTTTTCAAACATTCTACAAATTTGTCAACGTTTAGTTTCACCTGTGTCATCTAAAACGGATTTTCTAGGTATTGCTTATGAATATCTTTTACTTTGAGCTGCAGTATATGATTGGTTCCATGGAAGAATCTGTGTGGTGTTAGGGAAAGATCTTTATATATAAAATAGCGCATTTCCTATAGTCCTACTGTCTACAGTATAATGCGAATAAATTTAAATTCTGTGTGACACACCTTCATTTATCTTATCTTATACACTAAAACAAGCTCCGTTTGTACGGGCAAAATTATTTTCCGCTCCAAGGATTTTTTTTATAGAATTTGGGGGTTTTGCCACCAGGAATCGATTGGAGCTGGTCCCATAGCTGGGAAAATCCGGTTTTCGCGCTAGAGTATTTTAAAGTTTCCGTTTCCATGTTATCCTTATGGAGAGTTTGAACAAAAAATCAGCGGATAACTGTACATATAAACCAATGTGTTAAGGGAAATTATACCAAAGTGCAGCACCCTTCGGCCTGGCGAGTGAGCGAAGCGAACGAGCTCATCTTCAAAATGGAAGAGGGCGAGTGAGCGGAGCGAACGAGCTTTGTGTGAGAACGAAAGTAATAATTTTACCGAGCTTAAGCTCGGTCCCCCTGGTACTAAAACATTCACAATAATAATGAAACGAACCCTTTAAAATGTCTCTTGGAAACCATGTAGCAATTGCCATATGAATGTCCCGGACTTAAATAACGCTTTTAAAATAACCCTAAACACTTTTACCAACATTTCCAAGAAATATTCAGCAATAAATGCTGTAAAATGTTATCCAGCAGAAATTAGTGAGACCTCTCCAATCGTATGTTTGCTCACCACTCATGTGAGGTAAAAACGATATTTGGCGATTGTAAATAACAACAAATTTGCAGGTAAATGGTGTTCAGCAAAATTTGTTATTGTATCACAAATAAAATACTTAACCCACATTATAATAAATTAATGCATTTTCTAATTTATCTAACCTGGATGTACGTAGGGTATAGCCTATACATTTGGTGGGTAGGTAATTATTTACCTATCAGTACTTTATTTTATTTAGTACTGTTTTTATTTATTTTCTTTTATTATTTTTTAATGTTTCATTTGTTTAATAAACGAGTAATCAAAACCTTACTAATGTATAAAATTATACAAAAGTGGAACATTTTAAAGCGGCACTGTTTGTCCCTGAATAACGCTTAGCGTGATAGCAATATTTCTCCACTCTGTTTTATGTGAAAGGGGGGTTTGCAATAAGTGGTGGGGCAGGGGGGACTAGCCAATCGCTCACATAAAACGTGTCCAGCATAGTTTTCCAAGATGAGAATTTCATAACGTGTATAGTCCTAGGTCTACGTAAAAATACAAGGACTATGCGAACGTTTAAAGAACTACTGTTAGTTTTGTCAAATAACACCAACGGTTTGAAGGCTGATTATACGATATTTTCTGTTACTGTTTGTTAGTTCAAAACAATTTATGATTTATGTAATACGAGATAGTCAAAGGTTATTTGTGTAATACTAGTGAGCAAAGTAGCACTTGGCCTCACCGAGAGTTAAGCAGGTTTACGTACAAGCTGCTGACGATTTTCTCGAGTGTAGCACAAAATTTTTGAGCACGAAGTTAACATTGCAAAAAAAGTTATAAACGTCGAACATGAATGGTTAGGCCTTAAAAGTTATCATACGTTGTCGGTGTACATTGATGAAATTGGTCTATGATCTATCTAATGTAGCTTTGATCTATCTATAGGCTAGACCCTCCACAAACACTGATGTATATTCGAAGTATACGTGTATAGATGCACACAAAACGTCAAAAAATCGAACAGATTATCAGTGTTGCCAACCTAACATATTTTTAAGGACGCACGACGTATGTTACCTATTAGGTATTAATTATTGATATTTGTGTTTTTAGTTAGGATATGTTTGCTGAAAATTGTGGACAGTACGCAAAATTATTCACAGGGTGAGAAAGGTTATACCAAACATCAGCAATAAACTGTTCTGCTTCCTGTAGGTCAGCAAACGACCGCCTTTTAAAGTAACAGTCGAAAAATTTTCACGTTTGTTGATTTCTCGTAAAATTGAATAACCTCATAGAGCGCACACTAAGATAAGTTGCACTTTTATATAAACTGTCGGTAAATGTCTTCTTCGTAGAAATACTGCAAAAGATAACATCAAACAAAGAGGCACTAGTGAATACTAGTTCATCCATAAAGACCATTAAATTAGACCAATTCGTATATATGAGGTCAAAATTGTGGTTCGGATCCCACGTTAAACTGTACTGTAGGTACCTAAATACCATTGGCTGTTGGGCTATTAACATTGACTATTATTAATCAACAGTCCTACATGTCTAATGAGAATGTCGGCCTAGTCAGTAACAAGACTACAAGATCGCGCCACAATCATCCTACACTAATATCTCATTCATACATGGTTTAAGGGTTTAAACTACCTATTTATTTTAGTTAGGTCGCCATTTCAATAAAGGTATCAAGGTACTCAATGAGACGGTTTGAACATACTAAAACTTTTTAACTCAATAAATACAGATAAAAGCTTTCACGTCACTGCCGTATTGTTAATCGCCGTGTGGTTTTCCCCGAAACAATCAGCCGCGGTGTGGGTGTTGGGGTGTCCAAATTGCATTACACCGGATAGGACACTAAATGGGACACGGGACACCGGACACAGGAGTGTTAGTGGGTGTAAAACATTATTGCTGGCCGACCCCCGCGCTGTTACTTATTTACACACATCTTGCCCCCTAATCGAATTGTCTAACTGACCGTCTTGTCTTGGTCTTGGAATGGACCTTTTACAACTGGATTTATTTAATAGGCTCTCAACCGTAAAAGAAGGGTGGGTGGGAAATTATCAGAGTCTTGTGTTGCAATTTCAAAAATAAAAAGCAAGTTACATACATTACGCAGCATGTCTTTCTCGCCATTAAATTAGAACTCAGACCAAGTCAATCATGACTGTCGTTGAAGTATACTGTGGAAAACAAACATGCTTCATGTAATAAGTTTAACCATTGACTATAGAATAGAAGACTAAGAGTAACGTTCTATAGTCAATTATTTAACAAAAGCTCTGCTCCAAAAGTTTGAAACAATGACAGTTAGTCAAAATCGATAGAAAAATATCTATCTCATGTTTTGTGTATTTTAGTTGGCGTGAAAAATGCAGTCCATATTTTCTAGGCATTACAATCTACTTTCAATCACATCATACTATTCCATTATTATTGAAGTAAAAGTGTAATATAGAAAATTAAATCAGCATCTTTCTCCACTGTTAGATGACGTAAAGGTATAACACAAACAATTTTATAAAAAAGTTTTTTGTTTTAGATAAAAATTGGCGAAATAAGATTAATTTTTACAAAACTCGATATTGTAATGAAACAGGTGAGTGCAAAAAAACATTATCGTGTGAACGTACATATTCTAATGATGCATAGCCTACACTTGTGTTAGGCTATCGTGAAAATTAGCGCGTGCCATCGTTACGACTTGGTTTGACGTTTGACAAAAGTTAAATTTGACTGTTTCTAAGCTATTTCTAGTAGCAAAATAAAAACAACTACACTTATTTTTCATATGTTAATGACCCATTTCAACTGAGCTATTTCGTTTAATGCCGACCTGAGTGATTAAATTCGATTTGCTAGAGAGGGTCAAGTTATTTATCCGAAAAAAAAAACAACTAGTACCGGTAAGTAAGTTGTATATTTTATCGTTAACCATGTTAATAATAGTTTTCAACACTCTTCCAATTAATGTTTTGTTTCACAAGAATAATACTAGGAATGCAGTACAAAATGCTACTTAAAATATGTTTAAATCGAATGTTAAGAATGTAATTTATATTAAAATTAATTTATATGTTTTTTAACATATTTTAATCTTTAGGAGTTTAAAAAAACAAATCATGGCATCGCTAAGAAATCCCACAGAATTCTGTCGTAGATCATAAGCTTACTAAGGGTTTTGAACATGTAATTTGCCTTTAGTTTCACAGTATGGTTGATATGACGCCGTGTATTCTGCATCTGCAATCCGCAGCGCTCTAGTATACGCTGTATTAGCGAGAATGGATTGCAGGCGTTATGAAAATTCAAACGGCAAGTTATTTTATTTGTTGTATTTCCACAATTTGGCTGAGCTTAAAACCTTTAAATCATATTTGCCTAAACACATACATTAATATCAAAGTAAATATTTCAATTTTAACTTACCTTAAGTCGTCAGGATCATTAAAATACAGCAATTGAAAACACAGTAATTTGCACAGTTAAAACACAGTTAATTGGTTTCTTTGATAGACCAATTAATTAAAATAACTATTGGAAAGAACGAATTAATTCTTTGAAGCGCAGGAAAAGTTAAAAACCGAGAAGCGAAACAATATAGCGCTAAAGGTTTGTAAAACCAATTAGGTTGTTTGAGGAGTAGCAGAGGACGACGGAAACCAAAACAAAAGAGGGAAAACAAAAATAGAAGAAAGGAAAACAAAACGAGGCAGCAATTTGAAGGGGGAACTTACCAGTGATTAGTTTCCACTTTACCGTTTACACTTGCCGCGAAAACTGTTAATTCCTCCTTTGGGCTGGAAAACGACTTTTTTTTCGCGAATTAGTGTTGCCGATTGCAGAGGAATAAGCAATTTTATACATTGAGATAAACTATTAAACTAAATCAAATAAATTGTTTATTTAATTGATTCTAGTACAGCTCTAGGTTTTTGTGATCACTGCTATTCCCAAAATTGGATTGTTCGGATATCATTGATTTAGAACTAAATGTTACTTTTGTATTGTATCAAAATAAATTGCTCGATATCGAGAAACATGTGCACTTGTTCATTCTTATACCATCGTCTTAGTCGATTGTCGATTACATGCACTTTAATTCTATCACAACTACTTATTTTAATATATTAATAGATATCAAGACACAGATTTTTGAGATTTTTAGCTCAGCATTGTACCATTTTTTGTATGAGGATTAGACTTACTCAGCGCTTAACTGAGCATTTAATTTTACTAGCATTAGGAGAATGTACTTGGTAGGCCTGGCGGCAATAGAGCAGTGAAATGGTTGAATTCTTTCACCTTGACGAAGCGTCCAAAGAGCTCCGATTACAATATCAAAGACCTCCAAAGCGTGACTCGACCGTTTAAGCAAAACAGCTGGTAACTGGCGTTTCTCCTGTAATGAGGCAAAGCGGAAATGCACTGTTGCCAACCTTACTGCTTCCGGGGTGAAAATTCCCTGACGTAGCTAGTAAGTTGCGAAATAAGAGTCGAACTATGTTAATAATGTTTTTTTCAAAGTATTGCCAATAACTATTTTTACATCAGACATTCGTTTGGATTTTATGAATTAATTTAATTTTTTTAGAAAACAATTACTGAAATTATTTTTACTTTATCGTAATTAATGGGCACAATATTTAAAACTTTACATGTAGGTAGGCCGTGAAGATTATTTTAGGCCGTAAACAGTTTCTTGTGTTACTCTACTGGGCTTGAAAATCAAAGTAATTGGTAGTGGACGGGGCAATAAGGCAAAAAGAGGTCTGCCAAACTCTTAAGAATTTTTAAAAGTATAAAACTAAAAATTGAATAACATTTAAGTAATAAAGTCAAATTATAGTGTCCCATAAATAAGTAAGACAATTAGCAAATTAGCGATTGGACAATAATTAATTTTACTAACAATGGTGTATTTTCAACTAAATATCAACTTAGATTTGATTAATAGGGTTCACACGTTTTTCTATTCCAATGTATTAAAAAAATTTACAAAATGTTTTACTTTTACTGATAAATATATTAAATCAAAAATGTTATCTAATTACCGGGAGCAAAGGTACCACTCAGCCTCAGCTGGGTCTCAATAACAATTGGAATTATAATTAGGTCCGTTGCAAATGCAGTTTTCACGCTGCGACCTTCGTGGACAATTTGATTCTTAGTAAATAAAATGTATACAGAACCAAATAAGTAGGGACATCCCATGTCCAAAAAAATTTAGGTTTTGCCCTCGAAAACCAGGGGAAAATGTAGCGCAGATGCTAGGATAACTTTACCTTACTACGTCACGGGAAGCGCCCTTTCCACCTCTTAAATGTTCAAATGAGCATATTTGTAAAAAAAAAATCAAAACAATAACGATTTCCCGTAAAATTATTCATCTGTTACCATTCAACCAATCAGCATTATCCTTACCATCTTGGTGGTGCTATCTGTGTTTCTGGGGCGGCGTTCTTCACTTCTCCATAAGGATGTCTCTACTTATTTGGTTCTGTATACATTGGTAAATACCTATGTAAAATATAAGTTATAGGAAATAAATTATTTCAAATATGAGGGTGTTTAAATAGATCCAGATGCTATTGTATTCTTACTTACAACTAAAGAAAGAAAACACGTCATTGAAATATCGCCTTACTAGTTTGACGTTAACTATTTATTTAATATGTTAAAATTAACTATTTTTTAAGATTATATTTAAATACGTATATTAGATATTACAAAACATAAACAGCAATGATTAAGACGATAAGTAACCATAACAAAAGTTTAATAGATGAGTATGGTACCTTCGAATGCAACGAATTTTATTAAAATATTTTAAGCTTTTTCTGCACTTTTTTACATCATTTTGATGTTTAACCACTTGCATTCCGTTACTCTTATAATAGTATTTCCATCGAAAGAATCATACCTCAAATCCCTCCTCGGAACTAGTGAACGAGGGGCATATGACAAAACACACAGCGCCTGAACATGGCAAGACGCAAAACACAGACAGCAGCCGGGTTGCATATCACGAACGTGCGGGCGTTTACTTCACTGCTCTTCACCCCTTGCTGCCTTGACTTTATTCGGCATTTTCATTATTCATTTTTTTAATTGCATTGAATTTTGTGTTACATTGTTCGAAATGCGTGTATTGATTTAGCCTTATTGGCTAAATACATTTTTACGTAACACCAAAAAAAACTTACAGAATAATTCTTTTTGTAATTTATTTTCTTTAGATCATAAAAACGGGCAGTACAAATAAATGACTGTGTCCGGAATAATGTAAACTAGTGCTTAATTTGATTTCTTTACACTTCGACAATTTTCGGTCCATCGTGGTTGTAAAAATTATGTAAACAACTGTTATACTGTGAGTTTTAAGATATAATTTAATTGTATACTTCACTTCTTTATATAGATTTGGATTTTTTACTATCCACAACCATTACATGCAAACTTCTTTTGCACTATAAACACTAGTAAATTCAGTTCAAGTATGAAGTCAGTGAAGTAAAATCCCGCACAAAAACTGTAAAATTACAATAATTAAATTTGTTGTAGTTTAATGGAGCCCACTCGTCCACCTTGTCAAAAACGATGTTTAGCAAGTTAAATTATTCAAGAAAAGTAAAAAAAGTTATTTCTTTGGAAGCACTATTTATTATTGTTCCAACACATTAAAATGTAGAAATAGTCCACTCGAAGAAACTTATTCAATTTCCTATCGAAACAAACTCAATTTCCTCAGTCCGGCTTTTTAGTTTCTACTGCATAATCGAGCGGAAGTGTGCATAGAATAAATAACGTAAATTCTTGTAGTTTTGTACTTGCATTATTCAAATCTTTTCTCGGTTATTTTCTAGTTGAGGGCGCGGTATAACTGATTGGCCTGTATACAAACTGATGGTTTAGGCCGTTTATAAATATTTCATCGAACCAATAGGGGCTGCAAGCTAGGGTTGTTTTAAGTTACGCATCAACCTAATTTATTTTATAGCTTCTGGTTAGATAAAGTGTAAATTGGACACTTACAGTATTCCTAAGCCCTATGTAAAATATTTACCAAGACTATCGAAATTCGTTTTCAGGTTGCCAGAATAAAAAGGAGCATTACTGTAGTTTCGAAATTGAAAATATTGATATGAATGTGTCTTATAACACAATGGCCTTTGAAAGGTGCCCCACAATTTGACAATGTTTTTAATAACGATAAAGAGCCAGACTTGTTTAATGAGTTCAAACACCAGGATGGAATGAGGAAAAGAGACTTCAAAGAGATTTCAAAGTGGTCTTAAATCAATCAGTTCTCTTTCCTTACTTTCATTAACTGCTCAAAATATTTTAGAAAGTCCTAAAAACATAAAGTTCAGTAGTTATTAAATTAGTTTTTCTAATTACTGACAAAATAATAAAAAAAATCTAAGAAATTTCACATGTTATTTTATGAAATTCTGTTCTTTTGTTCATCATGTTTCAACTTTACTTTTTAACCAATTTATTAAATTTTATATCTTGCTTAGGCTACAGCATAAATTATTTCATTTTATAAAACATTCCGACGCGGCAAAATTATGTACTCTTGCTAAAGCGTTCTTAGGTACAGTAAAACAAAATTTCACCAAGTCGCAATGGATTTGTCTGACCAGGCAGGTATGTTACAACTGCAATAGATCGTTATTTTTTTATTAGAAAAAATTCCTATGACACACATTGAATTTATTTAACTGTATATATAGAACCACGTACTAACTACAAAACACCGATGAACAATGTCATAAAGTGGGACGGTAATAGAAATATAGGACACGCCGCGCCGTAGCTGTCGCCGCATTCTCCACTCTCCGAAACATCTTCGTCGCATTTTATTGCCCCGTATAAAACTGAAAATGGCACCGAGGCTTTCTGGGAAACAGATAGAACCATGAAAGTAAAACGGAATTTTTACTAATAAAAAAATTGTCTATAGAATACATTATTGATTTTCACGATGGGGATTTCGAATGTGATATTTCATAGCTTGGTATGACTATTTTAATATAGAAGGTTCGACAAGTAAAATTTATAAAAAGGTTTGAACATTAGTAGTGCAAAATTGAGGATGCTGGCCCAGTTCAAGGTCACCTGAGGGATGACGTCATCGAGGTCAATGACCTCACCGATGACGTCATCGATGACGTCATCGATGACGCAATCGATGACGTCATCACTAATGACGTCATTTCGATGACGTCACACCCATGACGTCACAGAAATGACGTGCTGATGACGTCATCACCCCTTACGTCATCAAAACGACGTCACCGACGCCACTAAGGTCAAGGTCACGCAGAAACTTAAAATTTTTTAGCACTTTTTGCCGTTTCTCGCACTACGCTCCGAGTTTCAGTCCGAGTCCCCCCGTGACCTTGACCACTTGGAGCGAATATTGGACGAGAAACGGCAAAAGTGCCAAGTTAAACCCGAGTTTCTGACATGACTCTGCCTAAATGGGCAATCGGTAATCCCTCAGGTGACCTTGAACTAGCACAACACCCCCAATTTCATATTACTGTGACCTTGAAAACGTAACAACGGAGCGCCGACACCGATGCGCACCCCACGACAGCCACCGAGTGAATGACTGTCAGGCTCTGTGTACTCTAGGTATATGGGGAAGTGGAGGGGGAAATTTCAAGGTCATCCAAATGGAGTTTTAAAAAAGTTGAAGAGTAGAAAGACTACTCTTGTGCTTCCTGGGCGACCTCATCAATTTCCAACGGATCTGTAAACCAATCCGATCTGTAGCGGCAGGAGTCCAGAAAACAGGTGCACCACCCATCAGGTTGTCCGTAGCACTTCCGACAATTGGTAAGATTGGAGAAGTGAAATTTAATACACCGCTGCGGACAACAAGTATAAAAGTATTTGGATTTGTAGATTTTGAAAGTTTGTAGTACCGGTGGTGGCAGCTGTTGGTTCTTGCATCTACACCTGCAACATCCGAAGCATTCACATTGCCGGCAGGCCAGCCCATCCACTTGCCTCTTTGGTAAGAGGAAACACTTATCCTCACAGCAATAGGTTGTCCCCGTCTCTTCCTCCCAACGCTTCTTTGCACAATATGTGACGCCTTGTATCTCCAAACACCTATGCTCGCAACATGAGATGCGCTTACTTTCCATAGCTGATGTTGCTTTGACGAGGGAGCACGATGAAGTGATGCTGTGGTCAGTGGGAATGGGGTTTATATAAACTAAGGTGGGTGGAGGGGGAAAGGTCAAGGTCATCCAAATGGAGTTTTAAAAAAAGAAAAGAGTAGAAAGACTACTCTTGTGTATCTATAGCGATTTCATTGATAGTGAGTGCTTCTGTATGCCAAGTTGATCTGTACTGACAGGCTCCTAAATAATGTTTGCAAAAACCTGCAAAATGATTGTTGCACAATTTGCAACCAGTTAGCTGTTTTAATGTGAATTCAATGCAACGTTCAGGGCAACAAGTGTACTTATGCCCTCTCATCTGGTACACATGGAATGTCTTCAACTCCGGTTTCGGCTTCTTCCAAGACTTGCACTTACACATGCATTGACCAAAAGCTTCACATTTTCTACACGCCAGGCCATCCGCAACATCAATGTCATTCGGCCATGAAAAACATTTCCGTTCGCAACAGTAGTTGAGTTGACTCTCCATGTTGCTGTGGTGAAGGTGCGCGATGAAATGATGCTGCAGTCATTGAGAGTGCACCTTAAATAAACTCAGTGGAGGGGGAAAGGTCAAGGCCATCCAAACGGAGTTTTAA
The DNA here is from genome assembly GCA_030545055.2 of Neoaliturus tenellus. Taxonomy (NCBI): domain Eukaryota; kingdom Metazoa; phylum Arthropoda; class Insecta; order Hemiptera; family Cicadellidae; genus Neoaliturus; species Neoaliturus tenellus. The sequence goes on along the minus strand of CM061534.1, from coordinate 26,684,684 downwards.
AAAAGATAACTAGTCGTCCTCCTCCTCCTCCTCATCCGTTGTACTTAGAGAGCTGTCAGACGAAGAGCCCCGTGCAGGTGCTCCCCAGATGAAAAACAAATCAATTTTAAAACGAAGACCAGGATCTTGCATCATCAATTCCTTTAATTTGTCACATACTAAGTCGACCTTGTGTAAGGTGTCAACAACAAGCTTCCAATTCGTTGGTTCAATATAACTTGTAGTAGAGTCTGCCTCGCTGATAACCACATCCTCCGGCCGTATTGGAGTGTAAAGATGTGTAAAGTTCTTCGGATGTAGCTGAGGTTCAGGCTGGCTGGAAGTAGAAGGTTGAGTGTGGACCCCTGTCCCATCGAAATCCATAGTCATTCTACATTCAATGTTGGGGTTTTCGTTTAATACATACACCAATTTCTCATGCAACATATCCACTTCTGCCGAGTCTTGCAGATGAACATTCCAGGAAAATGGCCATTCTTCATCCGTAGTGGAGTCAACTCGAGAAAGAGTGCTGTCCGCCATGATAGCTAAGCAAGGAATGATGTGAGCTACAGACTGTGGTAACAGTATTGAAAAGTAGAGGGGGTAAACCAAAAGTATGTGGAGGGGGTATTTTCAAGGTCATTTAATTTGAGTTTAAAAAAAAAAGGAAATAGTGGAGGGGGAATTCTCAAGGTCATCCAATTTGGGTTTTAAAAAAAAAGGAATGAAGGTTACTCCTCTTCAGCCTCGTTGTCCCCCACATCCTCATTAGCCTCATCTTCATCGACGTCAGACTCGCCGTAAGGGTAGATCGGGGACATGGGCGAATATTGTGGAGATTGTTGACCGTTGTTATCGTCCCCTTGCATTCTGACTTGGGACCAATCATAATTTAAATTCATTTGTATTATGATTCCAGGGTTGTCCCGCAGTATTTCCTTCATCCGTTCGCAAATTGTTTCCAAATAGTGTACACTATCGATCGACAGTGTCCAACCCGTACTTGTACCGACATCAGTAGTGGAGTCAGCTTGGCTGATGGTGTTGTTGTCTGCCATGGTTGCTTGTCGGACAAGGAATGACGGTTGATGTGATGCTCATGCAGGAACATGGTGAAGTGGTGGGGGGTGTGGTGGAGTAGTGGGGGTATTTTCAAGGTCATCCAAACGAAGTTTTAAAAAAAGGAAAACCTACAAAGTAACATTGAAACTTTCCAATTGATGGTGGCGAGCGTTTTCTTCTGCAACCTTGCCGACACATGTGACTATGCCATACAGTATGAAAAGTACAACCATAATAAGGCCGAACAATAAAAGATAGCCGTTGACTATCATGATATTTTCAGAGTGGATCTGCTTTCTTCTTATCGCCCTCTCCTGCATCCTCTTCTCCAACTCGTGGACGAAGTCACAACATGCGTGAGGACATCTTTCATCTGTTGGTAGGTTTGCCATTGTTGATGTTGTCGATGTGGCTGTTGAAGATGGAATGAGGTTTCCAATTGCGATGTGCCATGTACACCAATAGTCAAGTGGTGGGGGTAACAAAGCAGTGGAGGGGGAAGTTTCAAGGTCATCCAAATTGTGTTTTAAAAAAACCTATCTTGTTACTGAGCTTATATGTCAGTAACAAGATAGGTGTTTTTGCTCTTTTACTTCTTTAATATAATGAAAAAATATACATATTCTACAATGGTTAGGATAAGAAATACAACTGCTAGTCAGCTGAAGTAGTCCAAGTTGTCTGGCTCGGTCTTCATGGATGCTGGTGAGGAAGCCGTTGAGGAGTGTCCAGGCTCTTCCTTTGACTGCCGGGTGTTCCGTATATTGCAAGCGTAAACTTGCACATTTATACGGTAGCCTCGTGCCACCATCAGCTGCAACTCCTTGTATAAGTCGTTTAGCTCCTGCTGAGTCTTGATGCTCACCTCCTCGTAACTTGCGCAACTGACGTTGAGAGACATCCTGATGTTGCTAGGTTGGCTGCTGGAGTAGAAATGAAGCCGAGGCACAGCGTTTGGAGGTACATGGAAAAGTGGTGGGGGTAATGGTGGTGGGGGTATGGAAGATGCAATTAAACACTTCTAAACTTTTTCCATTGATACAAAGGGATGGAACAAATAGCACAGGTGTCCTTGTAGTTTTCAAATCTAAACATTGGTGCTAGAAATCCAAACTGTTTTCTACCACCTTCCTGTATGAACCGTCGAAGGTCTCTGACGGCAGCATTGCCACAAGGCCTACAAAACTTTTCCCCGTCTTGGAACCTATACCAGGAGTATCCCGAATACCCTCTATTATCTTTCTTGTACTCTTCGATATCCTGTTTTACTGTTATAGGGATATTATCTCGTAAAGCCGTCTGGAATAAAGATGCGTCAGTTATAACTCGTTGTAAGCAAAGCTCGTACAAGGTGCTCATCGTTTGCTAGTTGGCAACAGAATGACCGTTTTTCGCATCCAAGCAGGTTTGAATCCTAGTGCGGTAGTGGGGGTAATTTCGGTAGTGGGTGTAGTTGTGAAATGCAAAGGTCAAAGGTCAAGGTCACCCGCGAAGTTTAAAAAAAAATGCAACATATCAATACGTGAAGTTTGTCACATATTGATATGTTGCATTTTTTGTTTTTTTTTTATTTTTTTGTTTTTTATGATTCGTTTATTTATAAAACATTACAACAACAACATATTTACAACATTAAAACTTAAATCTAACACTGCTGCTTGTCAGCGATGTGGATGGTCAACTCTGTAGAATTGCTACCCGTGCAGCCGTGCGACACCAGGTATAGACACCCGGGTTGAATAGAGCGAAGATCCTCGTTTTGTAGAAGATGGACGAATCTCTTGGGCAGGTACACCTGGAACTTTGGTTCATCCCCCGGAGTAAACGGCGCCTCGCTGAGACTGCAGCAGATGGCCTCCCCAACTGTAGTCTCCATCTTCTTCATAGCATGGATTATGTAGTGCTTCTCGTCTTTTAGTTCCGAGCACTTCTTTACAGGTAATATTGTTGACTTGGAGTGAGCATTGAACTGCTCGACCAAAGTCTGAAGGAACTGGTGAGATGCCATGGTCAGGTTACAGATCGTCTTCTTGCTCGGAGATGTTGTCGTCTCGGAATCTTGAGTAATACTCATGCCAGGTCCCTGTCTGCTCCCCACTTATATACTCTCCGTTACCCCCACCACTCCCCACTTCCCCATTTTGAAGGTAAGAGGCGAGTTTATAGGCATTTTTCAAAGCGCAATGTCTATCTTTATCATGTTCTGGGCTTTTTGTACAAATACATATGGTTTCCAGCATGTATTGATAATTCTTATCCAATTCCACATCATTAACCGGAACATGAGTAAATCCTTCGATCCATCTTTTCTTTTCCAGCCCCTTTGTGTAAATATTGGTAAACTTGTCTGAAAAGTGATGCATAATGTGATACAAGTCCGTGTAACTTGTAAAACCATCATACCAATCGATATGATGGAAGTGTTTTGAAATCCATCTGTTGGTAGTAGCGGCTTTACTAGTTAAAGACGAATAAGAACATGGTGGTTTAAATAAAAACGAATAAGGAACACTTGTATTCATGTCCAAAAACACAAGTTCTTTTATAATGAATCTATCATCATTACCACGAAACGCTTGAAACTCAATAATACCAGGCTTGGACTTTACTTGTTGTTCTTCTCCCTTGTCCATTTTGAAGGTCACACGTCTGCTCATTACGAAGTCAGGAGGTCAACTGATTTCCACACCACGGTAGGTACTACTTTTATACCCGGCCGTACAGTTGTTGGCGCGTTGGTGTATATTTAACGTGGGCACCGTCCCCAATAGGCCTAACCCCACAAAATTTTGGTTATTGTTTTAAAAACTAACCATTGTTATTTAAGTTTCCATCTTTATATTTTCCTTGTTTTCATTTTCATCACTAACACTTGATTCTTCTCCTCCATCTTCCTCTTCTTCCTGTTTTACTGATTTCTTATGTAGTTGAGCGTACTTTTCCAATTGTCTCCACATCTGTACTTCATGAGGAACTCTATTAAATATAGAAGTATCTACAGGTCCGTATAATATAGGTGCGTCCGGTTGTTTGTCCAAAGTGTCTTCCAGATAATCTTTAATAATCGAACTTGAAAACACCAGTTGTCTCAAGTATCTTGTTATAGGTTCAGTAGCACAAGTTAAAATGAAAAACTCCTCTCGATTAAGTTGAATTTTGTTATCATGTCTTGTTGTGTCTCTAAACCGTAGCTGATGATCACCACGTTGTTTAATAATATCAATTTCCACATTTGAATCCAAAAGTCCTACTCTTGTCTTTCTTCCAAACATGTTACTACTTAAATAGCATTCTAGCAGATGCAAATGTTTCATAAACGATTCCCAAGCACTGTCCGTAAACAAAATCATTTTGGGTCCATGAGTTAAAATTACAGTAGGGGAATAATCTGTAGATTTCATAACACCGATTAAAACACTTTTATCCAAACTGGAAGAGATTGGGTAAAATATTCGCAAAAATACCTCACTCAATATGTTTGGAGAAATATTATCTTCAATATCCCTTTTTCTCTTTTGTATAGTCTTTCTTCTTTTACCTTTTTCTTCAACATTATTACTGGCGTGAAGTTGTCCGCAAACGTTTTGTTCACCTCCTTCCTGGTGACCTTGAGGATCTAAAAACTCAGATATCTCCTTCTCAATATCTACCACATTTTCAGGTGTACCACTAGGAGAAGCCATATTGAATACGATGCTACCCATACAACAGTAGGCAACAAACTGATGAGGAGCGGTCTGTACGCTCTGCTTTTATACTCGCGGAATGAAACAAAACCGGTTCTTACAATACATTTTTAACAATTCCAGTTAAAGGTGTGTATGTTACGATTTTATCATGTAGAATTAAACAGTATGCAGTTGTATTAGCCGGTATAGCATCGTTGAATTCCATTTCTATTTTTATATCCACACTTGATGACTTCACTGATTCATTTTGTTTAGAACAATCGATTACAACTATTGGGTAGGCATCGAAATATTTGTCAGGTGATAATAAAGGTGTATTTGTTTTACCGTAATATGAACTTTGGAATCTCGCGTACATATCGTACAATATACTGTATTTCTTCTTAGTGAATGACACATTTAAATTGTCGTATGGAAAGAATTGTGAATTTAAATAAACTTTAATATTTTTCAAGTCACAATGATCAAATTGTCCTGCATGTTTAGTAATGGCGTCTCTTCTACCTGTTTGTAAACCAAATATAATATACCTGGCTCGTTCTACATAATTTGATGTTTTAACAGTCCAAGTGTGTCGATCCGTAGTAGGTAAACTGGGATGCTCATGAAATTCCCAACTTCTAAATGGAATAACAATATCACGATCGGCTTTTAATTTCCTTAAAAGTAGCATTCTATGCTCGTCAGCCAATTTAACATGTGGAACTCTCCATACAATTTTGTCTAATTTTAATTTCCATTCTAAAGTCGCATCTGTAGTAGCATCTGCAGCTTTAATAATGTCTTTATCGTTAGAAGATCTCAACAAAACTAATTCTTGTTTAACGTTTAATATTATTTTCCTATAATCTTCAGCAAAACCAAGCAACAAACGTAATGGAATATGAAAATCAAAATATCCATTTGGATTTGGAGTGATCGTGTCAATCGTAGGTAATACCCATCCGGCAGGTTTAAGTAAATTGGTTTCATTGGGTGTTATAGATGTTAATCCTTTTAAAGTTGTCGTAATACCTACTTTTTTAGTGGAATCAACTGTTACACCTGATATTTCATATCTAATTTCATCAAATAGGAAAGCCATAGGATTATTTATAAATGGAACTGTTGTACCAACAGTAGTACCGTCCTTTTTAGTAACTTGTCCTTCAATGTACAAGTAACTTTCACATGGTAATGTGTAAATGTCTTGATTTTGTATGGGAATACGAATTTCATCCTTATTGTTTAATTTCGATGAAGTGTAAGGGTTGTGGGTGTGATATTCTTTTTCCCATAGGGTTTCGTCGAATGTTGGACCCTGCGCTATATCCAGTATATCCATAATCGGTTAATTTTAATCCAATTCTCTCTAAGAAACGGATGTTCTCGCGTGTTAACTCCTCCACAGCTGAAGAGCTACTAATGCGGTTTCCCGTAGGTTGTTCGCTTTTAAATGTTAAACCCATGGTTTTGTATTAAAGTGTTGATTTTAAATGTAATCTAATCGTAATAGGCTCTTCTCTGAAGTCTACCAAGTTACCGTCTTGATCCAATACGCTCAACACGATGTCTGAAATGAAAGCGGTGTTCAACGGTAGATATACCAGGTTTTGTGGCTTTTCAACAATTTTAAATCCAGGTGGTACACTTGGGTAAAAAGTATGTATGATGTGGGTGTTAGCCCCATCCCTGTAAGCACCTTGTATAATGTTACAAGTTATGTCTATACTATTGACTTTTAATATTGTTACTGTTTTCTTACCGGAATGTGTTACATCTGGTTCTAATACAAGCCCATCTTTGGAAAATCCTAATAAATCACCAATTGAGTTTGGTTGAGTGAAATCTATATAATATTTGGAAGTAATTTCAGCTTTCATCGTATTATTATTACCTTTTAATGTTATATTGTCTTTTCCCATTTTAGTTTGCAAAAATTCATTTATATGATCAATTTCATAAGAACCTGTGGGTAACCTGCACTCTTGTAAGTCTGTAAATTTTCCACTGGCATCCTTTCCCTTATAATAATGCAATATGTTATTTTTACCTTCCGTAACATTGGGAATAGAGTTGTACGTTGTAAAATCCAATAGTGCCGCCTCCCAAAACCTTCCTTTTTGCAAGCGTAACGCTGGAAAAAGGATACTTCGTAAAGTGGACGATTTTCCTGTTAATGATACCGTATAGGAAGACATCTCAATAGTGACTGATACTTTTAGCTAGAAATTCCAAACATAAATGGCCGCATATTGAAGTATTATCAGGTTGTTCTCTTTTATAGTTATAATATATGTTTTTAGCAGATTTAAAGTAATTTTGAAGTTCTTTTGGTGGTGGCAAATTACCGAAACTATCAAAATAATATACATTGTTATTTAGTTTCTTATAACAAACCCAATGGGTGCCAGGCCCTTCAGTATTATCCAAATTTACAATTCCAGTCTCATTTTGCCACATTTTCTTTGGTAAACTGTCTTTCATAAACACAGCGCGGAAAAATGGTATTTTTAAACAGGAAATATATTTAAATAATTCAATATTGGTTAATGCTTTATGTGGTATGACCAATTGATTTCTTTCATTTAATATGCACGATAAGGTCTTAGGTAAAGACCTGCCCCGTTTTTTACCATTGACCACACGGTGGGCTTCTTCCTGCCTTTTCTTGTAGATCGTCGTCTTCTTTTTATATTTCCTCCATGTTTTCTTGTGGTTGACCTCCTTTTTACTCTCCTTCTCCTCCTTCTTCCACCTCCTACTGCTGTTTTAGCCTTCATACCTGCTGTTACCGCTAAAGCTGCTGCTTTTTCTGCTATGCTAGCGTCACTTGATTTTACTCGTTGCCAAGCTATGTCCGCAAGCTTTTTGTCAGCTATTGATCTATTTTTTGAATCGGCAAACGTGGAATATGCGATATCGTGTTCTTTACAAGCCTGATCTAACTTGTTTATGCCAGGATCGCCTCTTTCCAGTCGTTTTTTCAATTTAGTTCCTGGTCCGCAATACTGATAACCTCCTGGTATATGAAATTCGTATGGTAATGCGTCTATTGCTCTATTTACTATGGATCCTACTGGAATTTGTTTCAAAGCTTTACTTAACAGAGAAACCGCTGTGGACGTGATCCCACCTCCTTTTCTTGCAGTGTCTCGATATGGACTGATGTACTTGAACGTCATTATTGTCCTTTTATAATGGCAATGTGCAACTCATGTGTTAACTCTATGACAGGTTGCACATAAATGAAGTCATTTATTGAGTTATGTACTTAAATATCAATATCACCCCAATCTGATGATCTAAACTGTTTCGTTTTAGGGTTAGTAAAGTATTTATTATAAATTTCTCGTTTAATATACTCACCTCTCATGGATTCAGCATAAGTATTATGACCTGATTTTCCTTGAAGAATATCTGGTGTAAAATGATTGTGTAAATCAAATATCGCATTACCTATACCGCGTTTAATGTATTAATATAAATTTATCAAATCCTATCCTGTATCGACCATTGTTTAGCGGTTGTTCCTTCATAATTGTTAGGAACCCATACTTTTCAGCCCAAGCCTTTCCACACAACTCTTTAAATCGTTCAAATGTCATATCCGCATTTACATGATCAAAATATATATGTTTTAGGTTGGTTTCGTCCTGTTTAAATACAATTATCATGTTTGCATTGTCTCTAATGAGTTGTTTAGGTATTTTGCTGTAAGTTTGGCCAATATAAATGCTATCTATGTTGTTATGTCGACCCATAGCGAAGTAATTCCTTATTGTGTTTTGGTTTTCACAAGATACATCGTCGAATATAAACACGGAGAATGGTTTAGCTTCTTGTGGCTGCATGACACTCTCGCTTGCATTAAACTTTAAATATTTAACTTCAGGCACATTAGTCAGTATCTTTTCCAATAATTGATACTTTGGTTGTTGTAGTGATTTTGAAAATACATATAGATTGTTAAATCGTAATCCTTTAGGGTTTGTAATCAAATTGAATACTACATTAGTTTTTCCACAGTTGGAAGGTCCGGTAACCAGACAACGAACGGTGTTTGGTAACAAATTGCCATGTTTCCCACTATTGAATTCTGAATTATCCACTGTGAGTTCATCTATATTATTAATAGTAAAACTCTCTTTTTGTGGTACTATCTCCATCCTTTGTAATGGTTCAACCTAAAATGATTTTCTATCGTTATATCAAATCCTTTTTAGGTATCCAAGAATCTTCCGTCTTATTAAATCCTAACCATCGTACTTTGACCTTATCTTTTTTCCGTTGCAACACCTTTTCAACTAAATATACATCGCCTACTGTTGATTTTAACATTTCATGTCCATAAAACCCTCCTTCAAGCAATTGTCCTTTATTATCTTTTAAAATATATGTCTCAGGTACTGTAGGTTGTACTTTGAATACAGTAAAAACCTCATTGGTCCAATTTGGCAGATATCTTTTACTGAATACACCTTTATATTTACTTATTCGCACTTTATCACCCACATTAAATTTTTTAGGCTTTAGTTTTTCAACTTTTGGTTTAGTATTCGTTTTTATACGTTTTAATACAAGGTTTTCATTTTTACTAGTTACTTGGTTTGGTTTCATCCCGATAGTCCTATGAAATTTGTTATTGTAATCGTTTATAAGTTTTGGTATCATATCAATCCATATGTGCGATCCTCTGTTGGAAAACATTTTATACATTGCACTTTTTAAAGTTCTGTTGAATCTTTCGATTATTGAGGCTTTTACTTCTGAATTGGTTGAATAATGGTTTATATTGTGTTTTTTCATTAAATTTGCAAATTCCTTATTAAAATATTCTTTTCCATCATCTGTTTGTAAATGTTTAATAGTATGTTTGTCTCTTTGTATAGCTGTTTCCATTGCTTTTGTAACACTTTTGCCACTTTTATCTTTTAGTGGTAAAGCATCTGCCATTTTTGAAAAACAGTTAATAACAGTCAATATGTATTTATATCCTTTATTTTGTTTGCTATAAGGAATCATTTCGATTAAATCCGCTTGATATAAATCATTAATTCCTTTTATCACAGTATTTCTTCGTGGAAACTTTCTTCTTGCAGGTTTATGAAGTTCGTTGACAATTTGTTGCTTCAAGTCCTTCATATTGCAGGTTTCAATGTTTGTTGTATCACATGTATAATCACAATGAATGTTGTTTTAAATATTCACATCATTTATATGGGTCAAGGTCATCCAAACTTGTGTAAAAAAATGGGGAACACGGCGTTGGACTTGCCGTGTTCCCCATTTTTTTACGGAAGGAGAAAGGAATAAGGTCGAAGTTGTAGAAGGACGAAGAATAGGTTACTAGTTGATAGGGGAGTAATGGCCGAAAGGAAGAGTGTGGATTTTGTCGGGCAAAATATGTCTTTTATCATCCCGAGCTGACAGTGCTTTTTTAATTTCGGTGACACTGTAGACTTGATGCTTGAAGCTTCGGATATTGTTGAATGTTGCTGATATCGTAGTATCTTCAAACAAACAAGTCTTGTAGTGGTCAAATGTTACGTGTTTTTTCAAATAAGATGTCTTCACTCCTTTTGCTTTCTTGACTGTCGGTGTGTTGTTCTCGTGGTACATCTTAAATGAATACAATTTCGCCATCAGCGCCACTATTTCTTCTAAAGGCATTCCATTTGCTTCATCTTTGAATTTTCCAATTACTTTTTTATATTTTTCATTAAAATTTGGATGGTTCTTCGGATAGTCAGAAAAGTCGAAATCTTCTTTGTATGGAAAAGTCCTTAGGTCTTCATACATGTCCAAAGTCTTTATCCAGTAGATAAACGCGTCCGTATCCATGTATGCGACTCTTATGTTTTCCCTTCCGTAGTGTTTAACCATTTTGTTATAATGGAAATCATACATCAGGGTTTTACTTATGTCCAAAATCGACATACCTATGTATAACGGACGGTCCATGACTATTGTTGTTTTCTTCATACTGACAGCGACTAGATTTTCGTTTACTGACAGCGACTAGATTTTCGTTTATAATCATGGATGTTCCGAAATTTGGTTTTTGCACTAATTTTTCCAATTTCCTAGGATCACTCACTAATTTTACATTTTTGTGTTTTCTTTTGTTCTCCAAGGTCTTCCCAAAGATGGCATTGTTCATTAATTTATAGAAGTCCTTTTCAAATGCTGTTGTCGCTGCAGCTCTTCTTGTAGTGTTGGAATCAATATATGGTTTCAACCAACAAGACTGGGTGAATTCAATTGCTCTATTAATTCTTACTATACGTAGACCCAATTCAAGAGCCTGTTGAACTACCCAGTAGTGAGCCACATAACGATCTTTATTCTCCAAGGTCATCATCAATTTTGGCCATCTTCCTGTCGGTGAAACTTCAGTCTTGGCTAGGAGAGGCAAGTCGTAGTGATGGTCATGAAGGTGCTCCGGGTATTCAAAATCACAGTCCAAAATATAGCCTTTTGGACCTTCCTTTGGAATCTGTGAGATGTCTCCGATGGTGGCCGGGTCGATCCATTTGAAGTCAGCGTAGGGAAGCGGATTTGACATTGCCCAACCATAAAGGTTGTTTGCGTCAAAGTAGCCAAGGTAGACCGATGGTTGTTGCTCGTCGAAGCCGGGGATGTACTTGTTGTTGGCTTTGACATGACGTGTTACAGCTTGTGTCAAACCGCCCCGTACACCAGATTCCATCATGAGCACCATATCAATATCCGTTAGAAGTTCCAGTCGACAGTTGGTTGACTTTAGCATAGCTTGCCATGCTAATCCTGGAGATGTGTACGAGTGTAGAGGGTCCAGTCCATAGGCGGAGAAGCAGGTGTTTCTGAATTCTTCCATCACATCGCACAGCAGAGTTACGTCCAATTTTATATAAAAGTCAGAATATTCCCCCAAGGTTTGAATGTTTAGTTGATTCCACACATTACATGCATGATTGTAGTCTTCAACGGAGATTTCACTTTCGTTTAATTTGCTATTGAAGGCTTCAATCGGTGGAAGACTAGTTTCTTCAAACCTTTCTGTAGAAGTTATATAATCATAGGGGAAAACTCCTTTCCTTAATACTAGGTCCAATTTATCTTCAGGTACAATTTTGCTTGTTTCTTTTAAGTCTTCTCTTCTTAGGTTCTCTGACAATTTGGCTAAACTTGATGGCATAAATCTGTAAGAGTCTACAAAGCGAAGTTTAATTTTACCTACTGTTTTTGAAAAACTGATGTACTTTTCCAATGTTGTAGCAAGAACATCAATTTTACCGTCATCTCTTCCTAACTCTGGTATAATAAAGTGGGAGTCGTAGCCGCTAAGATTGTGTAAAACAACAGGAATAAAGTTTGGCAGTTTGTAATTTATATTGCATGAATTACAAGCAGCTCCTCTGTATAACCCTGTCAGATGATCGTGGTCTCTTACTTTTTGGTTTTCTTCACTAAAGGTCTTCTTGCATAGATAACATCTTGTCGCTACGTTGTATTCTTCTTGTTGCTTTTGGTTTAAAGGTTCCATAGGTACAACATTGCCGTATAAGCGTTGCACCTTTTCAGCAATGTCATACAACAGGTCTACAAAATACTTAGCGGCTTCTTCCCCACGGTAGAGTATTGGAGTGGATGTTAAACCATAGTCTTGCAATTGGTTCTCAGACAAGGTTGACTTCACCAATAGGCAAAAACTATTGGGCTGGTGCAGCTGGTATTTTGTTCTTCTAGTCACCTCACCGTCCGGCAGCTCCTGTGATATTAACGTAGATTCAAAATCTGCGTAGATGACCAGTGGAATACGATATTGGTGGATTGTTTTGTTGAATTGGATAAACGCTCGAGATGGTGGTGGCAGACTAACCTTCACTTCATAATTCTCGTTACAGAGTCTTTTATGTTCAGTCATCCATTCAGATCCTCCACGTCTTAGTTCTTTATATGTGAAACAGAAACATCTTTTACACACTGTTAACCTACGTTTATGTTTTGATAATTGATTCCATACCAAGGCTACAAAGTCCTTTATCCATACATAATGGGAAATTTCACCCTTAGTTATCAATAGCAAATCCGTGTGGTTTCTCTGTTCAACTTTTACTACCCGCAAAGGATAAACGTTGTTCGAATCATCCAGACCAAAAACATTGACTGAAACGCCAGGATTTTTCTTTTCAAATTTGCCAATGTCTTTCAAGGTAACTGGATAGGTGAGACCTTGAAAGTTGTAGCGGTGTTCATTTTCGTAATATTCTCTACCAACTCTTTCAGGATGATCTTTAACATACTTGGTTAACATTGCATACTTGAAACATTCATTACCTTCATTTTGCACATTCCTACACGATTTAGTGTTTTGGATTTTCTTTGGTAGAGGGATAAAACTACTACCCCTTAAACCATATCCATGCTTGTGAACCCTTACATCCATACCTTCAATTGATGACAAAGTCCATCCAGATCCTCTTCCTTCATGTTCTTGAAGTTTTGTTATAAGTTCTTCCAAGCATTCTTCAATAACATCATCGATGTTGGAGGTGAAGGTAAGGGTTCGATTTTTGGTAATGAATGCTCTCAATGCTGTTTCACCATCAGTATTGTTAAACATAGCCTTTAACACCATTCCAAATTTAATAAAATTTAGCCTTTGTAATTCTTCCCTCAAAGTTTGACCAACAAGTTCCTTAGCCTGGGTTATGAATGTTTCCAGTTCCAATTGAACATTATTAATTTTGAAATGTGTTACAACTCGTCCTGGCAAGGCCGTGGTGCGCAGTTGTCTTACATCTTCCAATTCTTCTTCTTCCATATCCTCTTCTTCAGTGTCCTCTTCTTCAATAGGTCTTGTAGCAGTAGATGGTCCGGCACCAGCAAATTGGATCACACTAGGTCTTGTTCTTTGCATTTGCTGTAGATAGCTGTCCCAGTAGTCCATCTGCTTCTGATGCTCTTCCAGAAACCGGTCAATTGAGTCTAAGTCTATTTCATCCATGGTAATATCTTCTTTTCTATCTTCGTCTTCATGTAATTCTCTGTGTAGGGTGAAAAGATCTTCGTCTTCAAAGATTTCCCCACAAATGTCGCAAAGAGCCATTTCAAACAGTTTGGCTTTGAATGCACACTCTGTGAATGTCCACGCAATAATGAGCAGCGCGCTCCACCGGGACCCTTTATATCCGAGGCAGATAAGTGGGGAAAGTGACGTCATATAGAAACAGGTTATCAATCATGTGCTAAATTTAGCCTTTACACAACCGTTTGTAATAAATTTATCAGTAGGCTTGATAAATTGATGGTATTTGGTGTAGATTCAATAATTTGTACAAGTTTTTTTAAAGACGTTTGTTTGAGCAAAATTTATATAGGTCAAGGTCATTTGAAATTATTATTTTGAGCGGGGGATAGAGCACTAAGCAGCATCATTTACTACAAAGTGCTCTATCCCCCGCTCACATTCTTTTGTTTAATCTTTGTACAAAGGTGAAACATCATTATCAGAGTCGGAATCATTCTCATCACGAAATAGGTAGCGATGACAATACATAATTCTTCTGGCTACCAACACCCTATCCATTGAACGATGAGGAGTGTCTTGTTCTTCTTCAATTTCCGACTCAGATGATGACTCTAATGTTTCGTAGGCGTGCAGGTCCACTTCATTGTCCATTGAACCAGCTTCGTCAGAGTCCCAACCACCTTCGTCAGAGTCAGTTTCAGTATCCATTATTTCTTCCTCCTCCTCTTCCTGGTCAACCGCAGGTAGTTGGTCCTCTGCTTCTATAACTTCTACAGGTATTACCTCCAGAATTGAAAGGATTCTGTCACGATGGAACACGGTGTTGTCAAGTGGAGCCATGGTATGGAAGTGTTGTATCCATCCAATTTGCTTACCCTTTTTATACCCCCCACCAACTATACAATTTATGTGGGTCAAGGTCACGTAAAGATACCCTTTGAGCGGGGGATAGACCACTAAGCAGCATGCTAGTCCATTGCCGCAAAGTGATCTATCCCCCGCTCTGTTCTACAAAACCTCAATCAAGTCCAAGTCCAAGTCCTGTTTAACACATTTTATTCTAATTCCATATCCAATTTAAAAATTTCAATTTCACATGGTTTACATTCCTGATGTATCAAACACTCCAGCTCCCTAAACATATCGTCCAGTTCATCCAAATTATGATGTCCTACTTTTAACACATGAAGGTGGTTCATGCTTTGCATTGTAGCATGACCATCAACAAACAAGTTTCTTTTCCACGCTAACATAAATTGGCAGTTTTCTTGAAAGATTTTTCTCACCAAACAATCATACACAGCCGTCAACATGTCTCTACAATCTTCATAGTGTACCATCACAGAATACCTGTCCAAGTTAGCACCAAGCAGCGATCCACTCATTGTTTCTAGCGTTCCACTGGAAGGTCCAAAGCAGAATGAAGTCGAGATGTATAGACCCCCTCTTTTATACCAGTTAACCGGTTGTCCTTGCTGTAAAGTGGGTCAAGGTCATCCAATGCTACCCTTTGAGCGGGGGATAGACCACTAAGCAGCATGCTAGTCCATTGCCGCAAAGTAGTCTATCCCCCGCTCTGTATTCTACACACACACACACACACACACACACACACACACACACACATGTCCCTGTCCAAGTCTTTCATTACATACCCAATATATATTCAGTTCCTTCATCATCACTATCACTCATCACTGCTTCCACAAACTCCACAGGATTAAAGTTAAATTGTTTCAATTGTTCTTTTAAGTTTTCAATTTGTTGGTCCTTTACTTCTAAAACACTGTGAAGGTGTGATATGTAGTCCGCTGCCTCGTTGATGCTTGCTACTCTCGGATCGCCTAACTTCAAGCTGGGAACTACACCCTGCAGCCTGAAGTACGCCATACGCCTTTCTTGCTCCTGCCGTTGACCAGGACTGAGCAAGCCTTGTCCGTCTTGGCTTACCTCCAGCAAGGTCCGTAGCATCGGAGCTTTGCAGGCGTTTGCCCGAGCAACAGTTATGCTGTGGAATGGTCGAGCAGGTCCACGAGTAGCAGGCAGGACGTTGGCAGCACGCCTTCTTGAAGAAGAAGAGGAAGCCTGAGAAGTTTTGGAGTTGAAAGCCATGTTACAGTGCTGTATTCAGCTAATCGGTACAAAGCAGAATAACCAAACTGCACGTTAATACCCGTATATATACACTTATCAGTGGTGGGGGTACTAGCTAGCCTTGGTAAAGTGGGTCAAGGCCATCCAAAAACATTACCAGAACGGGGGATAGATCACTAAGTGGCATGTTAGTCCATTGCCACAGAGTGATCTATCCCCCGCTCTGTATTTCACATTCACGCACACATTCATACATACACACAAGTCCCAGTCCAAGTCTTTACCCACACACCTATCCACTCTCATCCTCACTATCATCACTGTCCAACAGGCTTTCACACTTCTTAATTAGTTTTTCCCATTTACTCCGGATATAAAGTAGCTCCCTGCGAGTATTCTCTAGCATTCTGTCCCTTTGCTCTATGACTTCGTCGTACCACTCGATGATGTTTGGTGGAGTCTGGGTTGATGCGTCCATCGTGGTTGGTTGAGAAGCTCCGCTGCTCCGCAACTCCTTCCTCACAGGACCAAAGCCGGAGAATCGGACACGACTCCTTGACGAAGGCCCCGATCGGATTGGTCCAATGCTCGGGCTGGAGTTGGAGGCAGCCGGGCCAGAGGTAGAGGCTGGGACGTTCATAGCAGACATGGTGGTGTTCAGCTTAACGGTGTAAAGCAGAATGAGAGGACGGTTGATCACCACTCCTATATATACCCATTTTTAGTGGTGGGGATAACACGGGGGGGGGGGTTAAAAGAAATTTTGCTTAGTCTTCCCGGTCATCAGTTTTACATACCTTTAGCACACCCATTATTTTGGTTTCTTCTATAACTTTACACACCTCAAACACCCAAGCAAACAGCTCATCTATGTTGTTATAATTAATTTTTGTCCAGTGTTCATACTTATGAGTTTGGTTGTTTATAATACATAGATAAAATGTAGACCCGTCTCGTCTTATACAATACTCAACTTCCATTCTATGCTGGTTTAGCACTTCCCAAGCATTGTGTTGATCTATCAAGAAGTCACCACCTTTGTAATTGTACCGTGACATGTTTACCACGGAGCACAGAAACAGACTGAAGCAAATGAACGGCTCATACAAGCTTAGTAAGAGCGTTAGAGTGGGGGTATCACGTGATACACAACATTAGTTGTAAGGTTAGCACTTTACTTTAAACAGTAATTTATATGGGTCAAGGTCATTCAAACTTTGAAAAATTTTTACCTCCAAACACTTGTAGCAAGCTACAAGTGTTTGGAGGTAAGTTTTTATTTGTTAAAGATTTTTGTAACTTAGTCTTCGCCCTCAAGGACACGGTTTGAGATTGTCCCAGTGACTTTACATCACCGCCAGGTTAAAGTATTATACAAGTCAAGTGTTTTTTTTTTTTTTTTTTTTTTTTTTTTTTTTTTTTATAACTTGACTTGTATAATACCCCTCTCCCTTACTTTAAGAGGGTTAAGACTAAATTTGGAAACATAATTTGGAAAAAGACACTTTTTGCCGGGGGGGGGGGGTTGCACTTTTTGCCGGGGGGGGGGGTTCGCACTTTTTAAAAAAATAAGCCCCACTTGAGGCATTTATGTTACCATAGCTGAAGCCTCCCAAGGGACCCAACTATAAACAACTCCAAACTTGTGGGTTACAAATACCTAACTGTTATATTTTTTAACAGACATTAATGTATTAACTGTGTTAATAAGACCTGACTGTTAAACACTTTGAAAGATTTTACATATTTAGGTCAAGGTCACAAAAAAACTTTAAAAAAATTAAGCCCCACACCCCCCTTTGGGGGTGTGAGGCACTTGGGTTGTCATCGCTGTAGCCTCCGAAGAGACCCAACTATGACAACAAGGCAACATCCAATGTCGTGTACCCTTCGCCACGCAAGACTTGTAAACATTTACTGCATTGTCTTTTCAGTAGCTAACAAAGATTCATTTACATAATTTTGTGTTTCCAGAAGGAAACAAACTGAGGACACCCTAGTGGCTTACGTCCTCGTCCGAGTGCAGAGGCCGCCGCAACCTTTTGCATGCCAGCGTACAAACGGACATGCTCCCAAATGCCATCCGCAACCTTTTGCATGCCTGGCAGGAGCCTACCGATAATTAAAATAGGCTTTACACGGGGGCCTACTCCCGTAACCTATCTTTAATATTTTTAATTTACAATGCATTGAATTTTTACAAGTCTTTGTGGGTCAAGGCCACACGGACATTAAAAAATTTCGGCCCCCGTACATCCATGGCGAACCACGAATGTTCGGGGGCCTTGGGGACTAAAAACACAAATAGCTAACAAAGATTCATTTACATAATTTTGAGTTTCCAGAAGGGAAACATACTGAGGACACCCTAATGGCTTACGTCCTCGGTCCGAGTGCAGAGGCCGCCACAACCTTTTGCTTGCCAGCGTACAAACGGACATGCTCCCCAAATGCCATCCGCAACCTTTTGCATGCCTGGCAGGAGCCTACCAATTATTAAAAGTGGCTTTACACGGGGGCCTACTCCCGTTCCCTGACTTTACAATTTACTTTGAGCATTGAAAAAGGTCAAGGGGGGATTGCTAAAACAAGCGTATACACTTTAGAAACATATAATACACTTACAACACACAATTGAGCTCAACGTAGTCAATGCTGGAACAAGCACATACACATTAAACACATAACAAACAAGACACAAAGGATAAAAGACACAGGAGACATAGGGTACAAGTAAAACACTCTCATATAAAACAATTCGCAATACCCAAACGCAAGCGCAATATCTTACAACTAATACAAGTCTTAAAGTTAGAGTAGACTTCGCTAAACACTGAAGGCGCCATTCAATGTTTAGTGATGCCTATGGCGGTCCGTCCCGGTCGTTCACGTTCAACGCGCGGGAGCGGACTGCGAGCCGGCTCTGGCTGGACCCCCTTATATCCCCGCCGGGGCTGCCACGCCCAGGATATCAGGGGTGGGGGAGGGGGTGGGGGTGGGGGAGGGGGGGGGGGTCGCACTTTTTGTCGGGGGGGGGGTCGCGCTTTTTGTCGGGGGGGGGGTCGCGCTTTTTGTCGGGAGGGGGGGGGGGGTTCGCACTTTTTGTCGGGGGGGGGGGGGGTTAACTAAGTTAAGTGGGTCAAGGTCACCCACAAAACTTGTACTCTAAGTGTTGGCTATACCCCCACCACAACTGGGTCCCTAGGCTGCACAACACCGCTTCGCCAGTATGTCTCCGGCTTCCATGCGGTGCGTCTCGCTGTTCTCTAGCTCTCTATATGTAAGTAATTTTACAAGTTCTGAATGTAGGTCACTACACTTTAACTCTGGGACGATATCGACTTGTAGTATTTCAGTGTTTTGACTCAAGGTCGTCACACTTTAACTCTAGCACATCGGTTATCGTTCCAGAGGTGCTCAATAACCTAACTTGTAATGTTTAGGGTGGCGTTTGCACGCCACGTGGTATCGCCATGAGTGTCCAGTCCAAGTTTTAAGTTAAATTAATTTTACTGTAATCTTTTCCATTTCCGCTTCGTTTTGCCAAAGTATAAGGTGTCGCTTAATAAAGTGGTATTTCTCTAAAGTTATAGGAGATTGCAATGATACAATTAGTTTATTTAGGAGACTCTTCATCTTGGAGTTTAACACAATTTCCACTTTGACTTTGCTTCCTCGGCTCTCACAGCCTAAGCTGTACAGAAATGTTTCTTCTAATGCCAACTCGGGCCAAGAGAACAGTGTGTTGACTGTAGGACAGCTCATGGTGAAGTGATGCGATACTCCAGCGTACCACCTCACCTTCCCCCGCCACTGTGACCTTCCCCCACTCCTGCTGTTTCCCCCACCTCTTTTCCCTTGACTCATGCGCTACAAGCAGTCTCTCAGTATTGTGCGGACTTTTGTGAGGGGAAGCCATGTCGCGGGACGCTTTAGGTAAGAAACTTAGCCGTGTTAAGACTTTGTTAGTTGCTCACTGTCCACCACTCAAAGTTAAGAAGGTTTCGACTTTAGCTAAGTGGCGCAAACTGTTGCGTGGACACCCTAGGTTTTATACCAAACAGACTAATGTCAGTTTTACTGATGAAGATTTGTTTAGAATATTAGATGAAATGACTTTTCCTTGCAAAATTCAGTTAGTTACTCCCATTCCTGACAGTTTAGAGTCTTAGTCTCTCAAGCCGATATACCTAGAATACACAGAGCCTGACAGTCAGTCACTCGGTGGCTGTCGTGGGGTGCGCATCGGTGTCGGCGCTCCGTTGTTACGTTTTCAAGGTCACAGTAATATGAAATTGGGGGTGTTGTGCTAGTTCAAGGTCACCTGAGGGATTACCGATTGCCCATTTAGGCAGAGTCATGTCAGAAACTCGGGTTTAACTTGGCACTTTTGCCGTTTCTCGTCCAATATTCGCTCCAAGTGGTCAAGGTCACGGGGACTCGGACTGAAACTCGGAGCGTAGTGCGAGAAACGGCAAAAGTGCTAAAAATTTTAAGTTTCTGCGTGACCTTGACCTTAGTGGCGTCGGTGACGTCGTTTTGATGACGTAAGGGGTGATGACGTCATCAGCACGTCATTTCTGTGACGTCATGGGTGTGACGTCATCGAAATGACGTCATTAGTGATGACGTCATCGATTGCGTCATCGATGACGTCATCGATGACGTCATCGGTGAGGTCATTGACCTCGATGACGTCATCCCTCAGGTGACCTTGAACTGGGCCAGCATCCTCAATTTTGCACTACTAACATTTACTTGTAATGGATTCTGATTATTTATAATTAATGGTTAAAACTTGTGCGAATCTAAGGGCGCAAGTCAGCGAACTGTAAAAATTCCTTGGATACAAAAGAGTAATAGTAATTTATTGATGGTTGCTGATTTGTTGTATATGCATTTGCTGCTAATTTAAATAATACCTAAATACTGGTAGTATATAGGATTTGCACACGTGCTAGTAATCTAATCTAAATACAATTACTCTAATTTCACCTAATTTTATTTCAATTCTACTCATTCTAATTTTAAGGTCAATAACAGTTGGTTGTTTTATACGAGGTTCAGATGATCTACTGTATTAAAATTTACCTGCAGATCTGAAAAAATCAAAACTAACTCTGTACTTCTGAAATATGGACTTGTTTATTATTTTTAATTAATTGCTGTTCAGTTTTATTTATTTTTTTTAAGCCAACCTGACATTCACGAGAGTTCATAAAGTAATATAAGACAAGTTAAGTGGACAATTGACTCAGACGATTTCCATAACGCTAAGCAAGATTTCATTCATCCTTAAGGATTTTAAATATTGTAAACAAGACGGGCCAAGTTGGACAGTTCGTTACAGTATGTAAGCAACACTGGTGACTTATGTACAGCATGAGAGAGAATGAATCACGGGTCCTCTGCACGGAACATGAATGCTAATTTCCCTCGTGCATGGAGCCGGGAATACCGACGGTGGGACGGCTGGGACAGGCTTACTACAGTAGGGTATTTGATGGATCAAGTTGATTAGTAATGATTTATAGATTGTTTAATACTAGCTACCAATGTTGTTTAGCGTGACACTGAAAGTCAATCATTACTATGACTTTAAAACCAAATATATAGGCATCCTTAAGAAAAAGTTAAAACTCCGTCCCCGAAGAATAGAAGGGTGTCTAATGCCAAAGAGATATAACAATCAGTGACTTTTTGGTGACTTTTGGGGGTGGAAATTTAAAAAAAAATCAGTGACTTTTCCGTCTCTAAGATAGAAAATGTTGAGGGGAAATTGTAAAAGTCGCAAAGCTTTTGCCCACAATCGCATTATTTTCGCAATATATACTAAAAATGTGAGACTTTTCTTGCATTTTAAAGAAAAATCAGTGACTTTTGGTGACTTCAGTGACCAGTAGAACCCTGATAGAAAGCACCACCACAAATTTATTTTTTAGTGAAGAAGTTAGCTGATTGGTTGAATGAAAACAGATGGTTAGAACAATTTTGCAAACATTTGCTACTTTTGCAGAGAAAATATGCCCATTTTGACTTTTTGGGAGGTAGAAATAAGCGCTCCCCAATGGTAATTGAGAAGTATCGCACAGTAGAATCAGCGCTTTATTCTACTACAGTTGTCAGACACGAAACTAAAACATTTAACATGGGATGTCCCTACTTATCAGGTTCCATGTTCCGTATACATTGATCAACACGACAATGGTGAGTTTGTTCTAATGTTGAATGGATCCACATTTCCCAGGACGAGACTATTGGCACCGCCGTGGCGCCTGTGGATAAAACAATGCTTTCCCTTACCCGTCCCACTGGTAGTCCACCAAATTGTCTTAGAGGTGGCTTTGACTTACATTCCCAGAAGTCGAGTCTTAATGTCTATTTTACACATTGTCTTGGCTATATTCCAAAGTGCAAGTCTTGAATATCTCTCTCATTCACGATGATCTTATAGTCTAAATAGATCAAAAATTTATTTTAAAGGCCATTTAGCTTTTTGACCCAAATTTTTATGTCCTTAAATGTTGTCTCAATTTGTTTTTTGACTGTGTTGACGTAACGGATGGGTAAGAAACCAAACCATCAATACAGTTCAGAAACTCCATTTACGATTAAGATTTGGAACAAACTTTTCAATCTATTCAACTTCAATGACCGCTCTCTCTACAGCTTGAATCCAGGACTCTTCAAGAGGATGGAAAGCAGGAAAGCGGCCGCGATGACTCTGACTCCAGCGTATCGAGATGACGAGCGTATTCGACGAGGATCGTCAGCGACGGGTGAGCGGCTAGGAGAGGAATAGTTCACGGCGACTAACTGCGTTTTATTGCACGCAGAAATGCGTGACGAGGATTATGCGAAGAATGACGTAACTGGAGGAAAAGTTGTGACAATGATTGTTTAGGGTCTGAAAAATCATCCAAGAATTTCCAAAAACTGACTAAACTGCAACTTTCAACTTGGAAAGTACAGTGTTTGGAAAACAGGAAAAATGAATAATTTTCGATAAGGTGAGGAATAATTTCATCTTGTTACCAGCCTAATCACTGATGAACGTCGACTCTAAAACTCATAATAATTGGACAATTGCCTCAATTAATTAGTCTTGTGTTACCAATGCCGCGGCCGCAGCCAATGCACTATGCGTGGTAATAACTTTACAACACAAAGAAGTTATATCACTGATTCGGGCATAATTATATTAAAGAACTCCGTTGTGTGTTTAATCACGAATAGTTAAAGCCCTTGCTCTTAAAAATGTCAACACAATAATCACGGGTCTTAGTCTGATAAGAAATGTTCCTAAACATATCAGAAAGTTTCTAAAATTACTAGAAACTTGCTATTATTGATTTTTTAGTTGGTAACGTAATATTTCACAAAATGTAGGTACCGAGATTTCAAGTCAGCCCTCATACGTATGAAAGAGAATTTTTAAATTTTTATTTTATGAATATGGTCTTCAATTCTAATGTTCTTAGAGGTTTAAAAGAAAATACCTTTTTCAACAACTAAATAAAACATGTTAATTCGCCAAGCCAATAATTACTTAATTATTTATCTAACCTTGGCGTTTTTCACACTGCCGGCTAAACTTCCATCATCAACTTGTACCTTTCATGTTGTAAAAGTTAGCTAAAGCAAAATTAATCCCAATGGAAATGGCCAATCACCATCTAACTCTCGGCGCCAAAAGAAAAGCTAATCGCTTCGAGTAGGATTTCTTGCTGATGCGCCCACTTGTTTGTTCTTCACAGATCTCTGATTCGCAGCAAATAAGCTAATTGTTGCTCCGGGAAAAACTCATTCGATTCAGATAAAACAAGCTCTTTACTGAGTATTTCAACGATTACACAATTCTTGGAACTCTTGTTTAAGAGTCAATTAAATAAGAAATACAGTCTTGCTTTAAGATAACACTTACTTTCTTAAACTTTATTTTAAATCGTTCTTTAAATCTATTTGTTCCTTGCGAGGAATTGATGGGTTAGTAATTAAAAAGCATTTTATGAATAAGCCGAAAAGGTTAGGGATCTTCCGACAAAATATTCTCTAACAGTTTACTAATAGGATTAATTAAAACCCCTTTACATTTTTAACTTGCTAAAGGTTCATTTAAATGTGGATATTTTATCTTTAGTCACATTTTGAAAACTATTAGGCCTACCAGGGGGACCGAAATTATGCTCGGTAAAATTATTTAGCACCACTTTGATTTCTCAACCAAAGGTCGTCGGCTCCAACCACTCTTACTTTTAAAAACGAGCTCGTCCATTTCGCCCACTCGCAAATCCAAAGGGTGCTGCGCTTTGGTATAAATTTGTTGAGCCACATGTTAAACATGTAACACATTGGTTGTATACACAATTAATCGGTGATTTTTGTTCAATTTAGTGGCTCTCATCTTCGACAAAACATCTCCATAAGGATAACATGGGAAGTTTGAAGGGCTCTAGAACGAAACTGGATGAAACTGGAGTGGGACCAACTCCAATCGATTTCTCGAGGCCAAAACCCCCATAAAAAATCAAAAGTCCTTGGAGAGAAAAAAATGATTAAAAAATAAGAGTCTTCTACTCTATAAATTAGTCGATAGGTAAAATAATAGAAGTACGGTACAGTGAAAGTTTTCGATTAAGTATTTTTTTCTGAGTCGTTCTTTCATCAATTTGTTATGAAATTTATACAAGTGAGAAAATATTAGGCCTAATTGTATTGGAATAATATAATATATACTGCACTCAAATACTTTACAAATCGTCTTGAATATAATTTTCTAAAGTTTAATAACTGATTATGAATTTGATTGGCCTCAACGTACGTATTCTCGTAATTTTATAACCTTGGGATACCCCTGAAACTCAAAACGTAATATGTATGTAACTAAAGCAGTAAATGCAAAATATAAAACAAACATTTTCGAATATTTTGTATAAACTGAACATTTTCAGTGAGCTTGAAATGCATGCAAACTCATAAAACACGCTTAGTTCTGACGACTCCAGCCCTGCGGTTACAATGGCCAAACCGCAAACCGCGACCACCGCGACGCGACAAGATGCAGTTGTGGCAAGACAGTCAGCAGACAGGCAGGACGCAATCTGTAACCAGTTAACTAGGTACACGACGGTTCCGTACTTGTTAGCTAAGCTTGCTTAACACTAGCAAAACCCAAACGGTACAAGGCTGCGCGGAAATAAGTCCTTGAAAATCGGACAAATGGCGCGTCGTGCAAGTGACTCGTCGATCAATTAGTTCTGATGCTGATTTTCCTTTTAAAACTGAACACAATAGAAGCAATATCATTTTAGAAATGCAGACAGTAAAAAAGAACAGAGAAGTCGATTAAATGGTGCGCTTGATGGTACTACAGTATATAGTAAGTCGTCGGTCAAGTGACTCGTCGATTAATTGGTTCTAATGTCGATTGTCCTTTGAAAAACTGAACATGTTGGAAGAACTAATATTTTTATAAAAATGCAGATAGTAAAGAAGGACGGGGGAAATTCGATCAAATGGTACGCATGATACTACTGTACATGGTACGTCGTCGGTCAAGTGACTGGTGACTTGTCGGTTAGTTGGTTCTTTATAGTCGAGCAAGTTTTATAAACTTTGAATAGCTAAACACACGAAGAGTCGAATAACTAATCGTCGACCAAATTTACCTAACACTATGGAAATGTAAACAGTTTGAAACTGCAGAAATATGGCCTTAAAAAGACAGATGTGCGTCTCTCTAGTGATTTGTCAATAAATTCATTCTTTGGAGTTTATAAAAAATTATTGACACATAATTTTAATTACTAAAAGGACGAAGGTTTCACACCTCTTTTGGAGGAATTTACTGAACACTATCGTATGTTGAACATTAATTTAGAGAGAGGACCTTGAAAATTTTAAAAGGTTGTACTGATCGGTCAAGTAATTTGTTGATCAGTAGGTTTCTTCGCAGTCGAGAAAGATTAGGAATACCCATGGACTCGAATCACGATAATTCATGGCGGTCCAGCCCAAAATAATTAACATTGTCTTAATATGAATCGTTAAAGTTTAGACAGTGAAATTAAGAAAAGCGTGCATAAGCAAAAAAATGGTGCATAAGCAAGTATACATTTTTTAAGCAATATTGCGCTAAAGGCAGTTGATTCAAAGGAAGAAATAATGATAAGCCAAGGCTGTTTACACTTGTTCCTTATAGAATCGGAAAATTAAGTTTCTACCCACGTATAATAGCTTCTCAGAACAAATCTTACCATCAAAATAATGTTTGAATCCTAAGTACTATTCAAATAATTTTGCATAAAAATAAACAAAATGAATATATTTAAATTGTACCTATTATGTCTAATCAAAAGATTACAATCTTCTGTAAGATAGCCTACTTCTGAAAATATATTCACCCAAGATAAAATTAAAAGATTGTATATATTAGTCTTGAACAAACATGAAGTTCCGAACCCGACAGCGGTTTCAAGGGCGTCGGCGGAGATGGGAACTGGCGCGGCGCGATGTCGGTGTCATAATCAGCTAACAAAGCTTCAATTGTTGCATAACCTCGTTGCAGCGATGAAAGCCTCCCACCGGCGACAATGTGAGAAACCCCGCCATAGTGGGACACGCAGCTACACCGACCGCGGCGTGTACTGCATTGGGAACCGGCGGGCTCGGGGTTTTAGTGGGTCAGTGTTTGTTGATTCCAAAATGTGTGTCCGAAGATGTATTTAGCAATTTTGTTCCAAATATGTTCAAAACAATCATGGTGAACAAGTTCAAGAAAAAAATAAAAAGCTGGCTACTAGATAAATGTTTTTATAGTGTGCAGGAATATATAAATGAGGAAAAATATATGAAGATTAAGAAAATTTAAGACACTGAAAAAAAAACTCAAGACATAAGAAGAAAGAAAAAGAAGATTCAAACCTAAAAGATGGCATTTTTTAGTAATTGGCTAAGATTGTATATAAATTGTAATAGTATAATGTAATATAAACCAATGCAATTTTATTGTCACGGCTAAATAAATAAATCAAATAAATTCGAATTTTTGCATTAGATTGTTAAGAGTCAGAAGTACCCGCCAATTTCGATTTTTATTCTCTAATACTAACCAATTTATTTAAAACTACAATGCGCCTTTAATTTTGGCAAAAAAATCATCTTTTAAGCGAATTTAACATCTAAGGACTATTTAACATTTTTTGTTCGAAGATGGACACATTTTTCAGTAGTTTAACCTCATAAATCCCTCTATAATCGTAATTTTTATTTCATAGACTTTAAATTTCCTTTTTCCTATAATTTGTACGTATAAATCGTAGTACAAACGTACTAAGAATCATAGGAAGAACGTACACTTGAATAGCGTACTCAAAGGGTGGAAAACCAGTTCTTGATTGTAAAAACATAAAACGTGGGGAAAGGATTGTTCCTAAATCCATGTCCAATTCTATACCGAATGATCACTAGGTTATGTTTAATATCATATACAAAAAAACTTAATTAATTTAAATAACAAAAAAAAACAATTTTTAGGAAATTTATAGGCCTAAGTTTAAAAAATGCCACGCTGAACGAAGTTCAAATCAAACCCAGCCATGAAGGCAACAGTGAATATTACAGCTACCATTTATAGGGGATATTTTCCGGGAAGTGTAATATGATTGGCAGGCAGCAAGCGGGGCGAATAACCGGCAACTATGCAAAAACAGCTGATCGTAACAGCTGACGGTGACGACGACGACTATTTCCGGTCAGGGAATGCGATGCGATATAAACTGATTCGTACATCGAGATATCGCAACCCCACCGACGATACGGTAGTGAAGATTTTAAGAAAACAGCTGATTGTAATAGCTGTTAAAATGTAACAACTCAATCAGAAGTCGGAATAAACCTCTCGAATAGTTTAATTTGACCATAGGCGTCATTTCAGCATTCTGATTGGGGGGGCAAGATTTTCATAAGGTCATACCCCCTCCCCCCCTTCCCACAAATACGCCAAACCTCTTAAATTTCGCTAAAAACTGTCAATAAAAGCTAATTAAGTTTACATTGTGACACTAAGCTGTCCATAAAATGTGAACTTATAATATAATCTCACAAACCCATGAAAACAATACCCTGATGCATGTAAAATTTGATTATATAATATTTTTCTATTTGTAGAAAGTCATTATTCTTCTGGAACTGCCAGTGGTTACTGTGATGTAAAACACCTTAAGAAATTTAATGGATTTAATTGGTTAATGGATGCTAAATCGTTAAAATAAAAAAGAACATCATTTTATAACTATTTAGTTATTTTTATTGTATATTATTTACAACTCTAAAGTTTTACAGTCGGATACATAGACTAAAACTCCATAGGTTTGTATGGTAAAACACATTGTTTTATCTTCATCAAAAATTAGTTTTTGGCAAAGCACCTTTGCAATCTGCCGTATAAGGGACAAAAAAATCATTTAAAATTGAACTATTGTTGTTTAGGATCAGTACAGCTACGGTATATTGCCCATTACATAACCTAAAAAAATTAATTGTTATTGAGCACAAGAAAGGTAAAAATTACTAAGTGATTAAAAAAAGATAAATAATGATTTACAAAAACATCTATACATATTTAATACGTGATACGGGTTTTTGTACAAGAAACTCCTCCCATAATTTGCAATAGATTTTAATGATTTTAGTGCCATTGGATAGAGCTCAGCGTGAAGTTTTTTCTAAAGTGAATTGGTAAATTGTCCATTAAAAAGAGGGGACCTACAAGTCCTTAAAGTTTGTAATTTTTCATTTGATTACCCATAAGTAAGGAAATTGATTTATTTCAAGTAAACAACAGTAAAATGTAAACATCGGACATCAGCGAAAGTACTATATCTACATTTTCACACGAAAGAGGTTATGTTTAACCAAGGCAACTCTCCGGTCTACTTGAGCCCGAACGACATTACCAAATGCCGCCTCGCGGCCGTAGCGCTAGGCGAGTTTGATGGCTGCAGACAGTGCAGAGAGTTTAGAGGTTCTGGGAATCGTGTTTTAAAGTTAACTAATTAAGATAGAGACTGGCTCTTAACTTTTTCTAAAAGTAGAGAGACGGATCTTGTCTTCTCTGGTTTTAGAATTTTTAGATACAATTTCTAGTTTCAGTTATAACTGTCTAAAATCATCTGTTTTTATTGGCAAAAAGTTTTATAGATGCAGAGGTTTACGGGGATCGTGTTTTAAAACTAACCAATTAAGATAGAGATTGGATCTCAACTTTTCTAAAATCAAAGAGACGGGTCTCTTTGGCTCTATATTTAGAATTTTTAAATAAAATTTTTAATTTCAGCTATAACTATCTAAAATCATCTGTTTTTCTCGATGCAAATGAAAAAGTTTTTAGAACCCTGTGAAGAGGGGTTTTTTAGAACAGCCTAGAGCTACAACTAATGTGTCATATTAAAGAAGAATAACGGTGCTAAATTTCCTTTCTTACACTTTGGTAATCTCACTTTGGTAGTGTTATCAAAACTAATGGAAAACTTAAGTTAAAAATCGAGAAAAAACAGATAACTTTAGACAGTTATAGCTAAAATTAGAAATTTTACTCAAAAAGCCATCAAACTCGCGGAACTCGCCTAGCGCTACGGCCGAGAGGCGGCATTCGGTAACGTCGTTCGTGCAGGTAGACCGGAGCCCCCAACAGACGTGAGATGGGACTTCCTGCTACAGATGACGATTGCAAAATGAGTCAATTTAAGAGTTTTGTGTAAATAATACAAAGTAGACATTTTGTTAAAGTCTGGTTCAGAAGTTTATAATTCTTATATACAAATATTTCACCATATTACATAACCTAAAATTTTAATTTCCAATAAAAAAAAATTAAAAAAAAAATCACCGAAATTATTGGGGGGGCAACTGCCCCCCCTTGCCCCCCCCAAATGACGCCTATGAATTTGACTCAAATAACGAATAGATAGGACAAAAACTATCGATAAACGTCTCGATGTAATTTCAATATTCGATTCGATAAAATTATATCGCAACGTCATACGGCACATGACTGCTTCCGGCGGAAGACCGAGGCAAATTAACAATAATGACACGGTGGTTAACATATTGGGCTTCATCCGAGAGAATAGTGAAATCCTTTGGAACACCCTTCAAATTTACTGAAGGGAAATTGCTGAATATCCTGCTAAACCCTGCCTGGGTGTGCTTTAATTAAATGAAAGTATGAATCGTTTATTTTTATGCAAAGAGTAAGTTAGTTTTACTTTTGCAAATCTTATACATAATATGTAGTTTAGCCAAGCATTTTTTAATTCTATGACAAAATCAAAGTTTGGACATAAAAATAGTCTAATCATAAGTATTCCACAGTGTCCAAAAACTTTTGGTAAAAGTACATAAAGCTATTTTAAATAAGACAACAGAGTTTTAGAGGTATAATGATGAAAAGCCTTAATCTTTAGTCACACTATCAGTAAAGGCACGAGTACGGTAAAACGAAAATAAAAGAAGAATTAGAGAGAACATTTCTGGATTCGACTAACTAGAGACAACAGGCTCAATCTGACAAGTAAATTTATTTATATCGTCAACAGAGAGTGGATGAACATGGATAGTCACGAATAAACTAAACCAACCCTAAACATCCATCCTCAACCTATACATACGAAGTAAGTGAAAAATTAAAGGTAGGCCTAATTTCCAATTTTCCGCGTTCTCAAAGGGAACGGTGGAAAACCCCTACTCAGAGGTGAATCTTCCTCAATGGCGTAATGGCAGAGACCAATCGCAAATTACCGAAGCGGAGTCAACAGAGCATCACGGGTAGTGAAACCGAGAGAGAAAACGGAAAACAGCTGATCAACAATGGCGGGACAACAATGAGTCAGGTGACTGAGACAAACAGCTGGGCGAGCAAACACAACAGCTGATCGGCACGAGTTGACATGTGGAGCGTCGTTGGAGGGGTAATGGGGTTAATTTTGGAATACTTTGATTAATTGGAAATTGTTAACGCACAACAGTTAATGGCCTACCTGGTTAAACAGTACAGAAAATGTTGGAAAGAAAAACAACTTAAAGTAAAGTGTTGAGAGAGAATGGTTATTTTGTGATATTAAGAATGGCCAATCTTTAGGTTGAAGATAAATCATGTCTAGAGAGAGACCATCTAACAATAATAAAAAATAAAAATAAATTCAAAGTGCATAATACAGGCAAGAGCAAACTGTTTCGACACACAAATTTGCAGGAATTCTGTTTAAAGTCCGGAAAAATACCTTTAAAAATTGCGAAGATACGATGAAACAAAAGAGAAATAAGTGTTGGTATTCATCAACGAGCACAAATAGTTCTATAGTACTTAGTGTGTGTCGACGGGTCATTACCTAAATGAGCCAAATGTGCCAACGGTGAGACTATTTTGAGCGTAGCAAAGTAACATGATTTAGCTCTCTTCTGAATGTATACAAGGAGTGTATACAAAATTTATATAAAAATTCTTTAATTACAGTAAATTATTTCTGAAGTAGAATAGGGCTTTGTATTGTGAAACAACACTGTTTTGTGATACCTAATATACAAATAAGAAGAATTTAATACTAATAGGCTATGAATAAGGCAGTAAATCAATTTAGGCTACAAGGCTAAACAATTACTAGGAATCAATTTGGTTCTACAAAAAGGTCATTAACAAAAAAGACAAATTCCTAATAAACAGTATGTAGACCTAAGTACTTACATCATTTTAAAAGCAAATCAGAGTAAATCCCATTGACACAGTTTAACCGGTTCAACTCGCAAGTATAACACATAAAACCAATCACATCCCAATAACAAAATTCCACATCTCAACACCAAGAGCACAGCCGAACAACAAAACCGCTCTCCACTTCAAAGCCGGATCCAAAATAAATAAAGCACCTCTTTCATTTCGAAAACAGAGACGAAGCCAAGCGCATAAGCACACAAGCTATATAAAAGTTGTGTAACTTGACACGACACGCACTAAAGACGCTGTGGAGTATTTTTGGACCCACGCTCCCCCCCCCCCCCCCCACGGTGGCACATAAATGTCAAAACACTGACGCGTGAAGAGATGCTAACTATGTGGTAAATCCATCAGAGTGACCCGGTTCGGCCGAATGGGCGGTTTGACACGATTGTCAGAGTATTTCGGGATGGGTCTTTAATTCTTAGAGTACCGTTGGATTGGTTGACCATAATGGTTGTGCATTGATTATTGGTTGTACGTTTGTACTGAATTTGGAAGAAATTCGCTGAGTAAAAGAATTCGCTGGTGACTTATCGTAAATAGGCTACTAAAATCATAGACAGCATTGGGAGCCCATGTGGGATGTGCTAACCTAAGGGGCACTTCCAAATTTTATTTATGAAACGAAAGTCCTTGCAAGCAAGCACGTTTGTATACAATGTTGTTTTTACATTAAGTCGTAGTTATTTTTCTTTTACCGTCGTAAAAATGAGAAAGTCGCAATTTTTTTGCGGAAAGGTAATACTTTGTTGAATTTGATGAGATGACTATTTGATCTACCCGATCCACCCCGGTAATGGTAAATATACGAAATAAAAGACTTGTAATGAACCATCACTATTAGACTTACGAAATTAACGTTTTAATTTTATTGTATAAATAGGATAAAAATATAAAATCTTAAAGTTAGATACGAATAGTATTATAGAAACTAACGCCCATCTCTTTATTCTGATATAGGCTACGTACGGTATGCCAGTAAAAAATATGAACAGAATACAACAAAAGATAAACAAAACTAATTGATAACAATCATGGAATTACCGATACTGTAATTACAACACGACTAAAACAACAGTAGGCCTATGCAATTGTATGTGATTTGAAATTATGTACAATTATCACCTATTAATTAGCATTACCTACTTAATTTCCCGACGTAATGATAATACTGCAAATTATATTAGGTAACACTATTGTAGTACACGATCATTCCAAAATGGCCATTCATGATTACGCTATTTGATATTAGATGCAACTGCTGTACGATACACCCATCAACAAATAACAATAGGGCACAGAATGTTATTGTTGGACGGTGCTCAACACAAGTACAACAATGCGCAATAACAACCGGCCGTATACGACAAACAGCTGACATCAACCGGCGCCCAGCTGTGATGATGCGACAACATGGAGGGTTGGCACAACCACCGGAACAGGAAACGGCCACCAGTATCTCAGCGTTAGTACAACAATGCGCAATAACAACCGGCCGTATACGACAAACAGCTCACATCAACCGGCGCCCAGCTGTGATGATGCGACCACATGGAGGGTTGGCACAACCACCGGAACAGGAAACGGCCACCAGTATCTCAGCGTTAGTACAACAATGCGCAATAACAACCGGCCGTATACGACAAACAGCTGACATCAACCGGCGCCCAGCTGTGATGATGCGACCTCATGGAGGGAAACACAACCACCGGAACAGGAAACGGCCACCAGTATCTCAGCGTTAGTACAACAATGCGCAATAACAACCGGCCGTATACGACAAACAGCTGACATCAACCGGCGCCCAGCTGTGATGATGCGGCCACATGGAGGGAAACACAACCACCGGAACAGCAAACGGCCACCAGTATCTCAGCGTTAGTACAACAATGCGCAATAACAACCGGCCGTATACGACAAACAGCTGACATCAACCGGCGCCTAGCTATGATGATGCGGCCACATGGAGGGTTGGAACAACCACCGGAACAGGAAACGGCCACCAGTATCTCAGCGTTAGTACAACAATGCGCAATAACAACCGGCCGTATACGACAAACAGCTGACATCAACCGGCGCCTAGCTGTGATGATGCGGCCACATGGAGGGTTGGCACAACCACCGGAACAGGAAATGGCCACCAGTATCTCAGCGTTAATACAACAATGCGCAATAACAACCGGCCGTATACGACAAACAGCTGACATCAACCGGCGCCCAGCTGTGATGATGCAACCATATGGAGGGAAACACAACCACCGGAACAGGAAACGGCCACCAGTATCTCAGCGTTAGTACAACAATGCGCAATAACAACCGGCCGTATACGACAAACAGCTGACATCAACCGGCGCCCAGCTGTGATGATGCGACCACATGGAGGGTTGGAACAACCACCGGAACAGGAAACGGCCACCAGTATCTCAGCATTAGTACAACAATGCGCAATAACAACCGGCCGTATACGACAAACAGCTGAAATTAACCGGCGCCCAGCTGTGATGATGCGACCACATAGAGGGAAACACAACCACCGGAACAGGAAACGGCCACCAGTATCTCAGCGTTAGTACAACAATGCGCAATAACAACCGGCCGTATACGACAAACAACTGACATCAACCGGCGTCCAGCTGTGATGATGAGGCCACATGGAGGGTTGGCACAACCACCGGAACAGGAAACGGCCACCAGTATCTCAGCGTTAGTACAACAATGCGCAATAACAACCGGCCGTATACGACAAACAGCTGACATCAACCGGCGCCCGGCTGTGATGATGAGGCCACATGGAGGGACCGGAACAGGAAACGGCCACCAGTATCTCAGCGTTAGTACAACAATGCGCAATAACAACCGGCCGTATACGACAAACAGCTGACATCAACCGGCGCCCAGCTGTGATGATGCGACCACATGGAGGGTTGGCACAACCACCGGAACAGGAAACGGCCTCCAGTATCTCAGCATTAGTACAACAATGCGCAAGAACAACCGGATGTATACGACAAACAGCTGACATCAACCGGCGCCCAGCTGTGATGATGCGACCTCATGGAGGGAATCACAACCACCGGAACAGGAAACGGCCACCAGTATCTCAGCGTTAGTACAACAATGCGCAATAACAACCGGCCGTATACGACAAACAGCTGACATCAACCGGCGCCCAGCTGTGATGATGTGACCACATGGAGGGAAACACAACCACCGGAACAGGAAACGGCCACCAGTATCTCAGCGTTAGTACAACAATGCGCAATAACAACCGGCCGTATACGACAAACAACTGACATCAACCGGCGCCCAGCTGTGATGATGAGGCCACATGGAGGGTTGGCACAACCGCCGGAACAGGAAACGGCCACCAGTATCTCAGCGTTAGTACAACAATGCGCAATAACAACCGGCCGAATACGACAAACAGCTGAAATTAACCGGCGCCCAGCTGTGATGATGCGACCACATGGAGGGAAACACAACCACCGGAACAGGAAACGGCCACCAGTATCTCAGCGTTAGTACAACAATGCGCAATAACAACCGGCCGTATACGACAAACAGCTGACATCAACCGGCGCCCAGCTGTGATGATGCGACCACATGGAGGGTTGGAACAACCACCGGAACAGGAAACGGCCACCAGTATCTCAGCATTAGTACAACAATGCGCAATAACAACCGGCCGTATACGACAAACAGCTGAAATTAACCGGCGCCCAGCTGTGATGATGCGACCACATGGAGGGAAACACAACCACCGGAACAGGAAACGGCCACCAGTGTTGAGCCGTGACGTTTTGCCCACCATGTGTGATGTCACGTCTCATTTGTTATAGTGTTGTTTTTTTTTCTGGCCAGTGTTTTCTGTATGCTGTCATTCTGGAATATTCGGCGTTGTTTTTCTTCTTTTCACCAGCTGTAACGCAACGTCCTGAAAAAGATCATAGGTGCCGTTGGTGAACGTAACCGCAAGACGTCCAATTTTGTCGCACTGTCTCTCAAAAGAAATTTTATCAATTTAGACCTTTCCTACCAGTGATTTTTGTGCTGTAATGCGGTGATTTAAACCTCCCAACGCATCATTTTGGGCAAGCACGTTTCCAAAGGTCGGGTGCGCTTCCGCGGGGGTGCGGTTCAGATGCTCACACACACAAAACTAACACAACTCCTCCGAGACTACACTTCAGAACCAACCACGCTCTGCTACCATCTTCATTTTGGTGGAGTGTGTGTGTGGCGAGTGGGCATCTGAACCGCACCCCCGCGGAAGCGCACCCGACCTTTGGAAACGTGCTTGCCCAAAATGATGCGTTGGGAGGTTTAAATCACCGCATTACAGCACAAAAATCACTGGTAGGAAAGGTCTAAATTGATAAAATTTCTTTTGAGAGACAGTGCGACAAAATTGTACGTCTTGCGGTTACGTTCACCAACGGCACCTATGATCTTTTTCAGGACGTTGCGTTACAGCTGGTGAAAAGAAGAAAAACAACGCCGAATATTCCAGAATGACAGCATACAGAAAACACTGGCCAGAAAAAAAAAACAACACTATAACAAATGAGACGTGACATCACACATGGTGGGCAAAACGTCACGGCTCAACCTCCCCCTCCAAAAGGGAAACCACCCGGCAAAACAAAGGGCAAACAACCTCTCCCCAAAACTAGAAGAACACTCACACCAGGAACGCTCAGGACAGTCTGAAAGCGGGGGCGTCAAGCTTTCCCAAAACCAGGGGACTACTCACCCAAAGTTTTTGTGCAGGCCTGCAAAAAGAGAAACAGGGAAAAACCAGAACAGAGTGAAGGGGACAGAAAGGTGATCAGGCTTCCTGGCCCTGCACACTTCCCGCACAGACTTCCCAGCTACTTAAGGATTTCCGCGGTAAGGCTTAAGATGACTAATGTGCACCCTCCGCAAAACCTTTCCGGTCTGGGGATCTCCCAGCCGGGCCGTCACAGGAGTGAGGAACTCCAAGATGCGGTGGGGACCTGTCCACCTGTAACACAGCTTGGCGGCTCTCTTGTCAACAGCCGAACTGGCCGGATGAGCCTTGCAGAAAACCAGATCCCCCACCTGGAAGGGGTTGTCAACTCTACCTCGGTTGTATTTCCTCCTCACAAGTTCTCTAGCCCTAATGAGATTACGCCTGGCCGCTCGCCAAGTTTCCTTGACATCGGGCGTACCAGGCGGTGGCAGAAGGTCGCCAATCCTCCAAACATTTGCCAAGGGGTTGTTTGGTTTGAAGCCAAACATCAACTCGAAAGGAACCGCCTTGTGACTCTCATGGGTAGCAGTGTTGAAAGCGAATTGGATCCAAGGGAGCTCTTGATCCCAGGTTGTCTGTCTTTCAGCATGGAAAGCGATGAGAGCGGAACGAAGATTTCGGTTGAACCTCTCAGCATGAGAAGGCTGTGGGTAGTAAGGGGATGTGGTCACATGGCGGATACCGTGCCCAAAGCACATTCTTTTGAAAAGATGCGAAACAAATTGGGTTCCGTTATCGGAAACTATGGTGGCGGGAATCCCAAAGTGTTGGAACAGTTGGGTTCGAAGTACCTGAACGGTGAGCTGTGCAGTGGCATTCCTTAAGGGAAAAAGCCAGCAGAACTTGGAGAAGGCATCCACACAAACAAGCAGGAAATTGTTTCCCGACTTGCTACGTGGGAGAGGCCCAACATAGTCGATGAAAACCTTCTCCAGAGGTCTCTCCGCCACCTCAGATGACAACAACCCTAACTTGGCATTCTGAGCGGGCTTACTGAGCGAGCACGTTTGGCAAGAACGCACCCGCCCCGCAATGTCCCAGTCCATACCCTTCCAGATGAACAGTTCCCTAATCTTGGAGATGGTCTTGTGGATCCCTAAATGCCCACCCACAGGGGAAGAATGAAAATACTCAAAGACCATCGGAATAAGAAGACTTGACAGCACAATTTTAGGTTTACCCTGTTGCCGAGCTCGACAGCAGAGGGCACCCTGGGACAGAAAATAAGGGGGGTGGGCTCCCCCATTCTGGAGCTCACCAATGATTTTAGCCAGCTCAGGATCGTTTAACTGGTGGGGAATGATATCAGAAAAGGCCAGAGGAAATTCCAGAAGCACGGCACATTCCGTCTGCTCCGGATCAGAAAGATGGTCGTCGGGGGAATGATACATCCTAGAAAGGGTGTCTGCAATGACATTCTGAGTGCCTCGTACGTGTTGGACGGTAAACTTAAGGGACGAAATTTGCACCACCCAACGACCAATTTTCCCGAGCTGGCGAGGGTGCGCGAGAAGCCATGAGAGTGCCTGGTTGTCGGTCTCCACCAAAAAATCCTTATGTTCAAGGAACCTTCGGAACTTGTTTACACCAAAGACAACAGCCAGACACTCCAGCTCGTATACAGAAGAACTTTTCTTCTCGCAAGATGTCAAAGTTCGAGAGGCGAAAGCGATAGGCTGCCTAACACCATCTACTTCTTGGGATAACACGGCCGCAATGGCTTGTGAGGAGGCATCCGTCTGCAAAATGAACCTACGACTGAAATCCGGCATCGCCAACACAGGAGGTTGCATCACCGCCTCCTTCAAGAGCTCAAAGGACGTCCGCTGCGCTTCACCCCACTCAAACTTGGCGCCTTTCTTCCTGAGCGCATTCAAAGGTGCGGCCAACTCCGCAACATTGGGGATGAAGCGTCGATAGAAATTCACCATGCCAACAAACCTAGCAATGCCTTTGGCGTCCTTGGGCGGAGGAAACTCCCGGATGGCTTGAGTCCTAGCGGGATCTATGCGGACGCCCTTGGAGGAGACCAGATGGCCCAAGAAAGAAATTTCGGCTTGAGCGAAACTAACTTTGTCCGGGTTCACGGTAAGGCCAGCCCTACGCAAACGAGTCATAACTTCCTCCAGATGAACAAGGTGGTCCTCAAAACTCTCACTGTAAACAAGAAGGTCGTCCAAGTAATTGAACACAAACTTGAACTTCACATCGTGAAAAATGGAATCAAGAAGTCGGGTGAGGGTTTGAGCTCCCACAGCTAAGCCCATGGGGACTCGTGTGAACTGATACAAGTTCCACGGAACACAGAAGGCAGTGAGAGGTCGGGACTCCACCTTCAATGGAATTTGGTGATAAGCCTGATTGAGATCAAAAACAGAGAAATACTTGGCCTTACCGAACCAGTCGAAGGCAGAATGCAGGTCGGGGAGAGGGACGGAGTCGATTTCAATCTTGGCGTTGAGCTTGCGATAATCAATGACCATACGAGACTTTCCATTTGGTTTCGGGACAAGAAATGCTGGACTGGCATAGCTGGAATTGGAAGGTTCGATGACCCCATTTTTGAGCAGGTCATCAATGATGCCTCTAAGAGATTCCATTTTGGGTGGAGCTAACTTGTACGGATGAGAACGTACAGGACGAGTGTCCGTGAGACGAATTTCATATTCCAGCAGATTGGTAGCCCCCAACCTTGGCGTAAGCACCTCAGGGAAAAGCTTGCAAAGATCCCTGATAGCCTCAGCCTCCGTCGGAGCTAGATGCCCTAGAGGATCGGTCTTGGTACCATTCTCTGTCTCAGGCTCTACAGCAGCAGCGGCACTCAAGACCTCATCAGCAAAAGGAATGGACACTCGTCTGGAAAACCGAAAGTAACACTGACCTCGACCTAAATCCAAAATTAGGCCAGTGTGTTTGATGAAATCCGCTCCCAGGATGATTGGAAAGCAAAGGTCCTTAGCCACAAGAAAGCTCCACACCCAGGAAAAATGCTCAATCTTTATTTTGATTTGAGCTTCGCAATTGATGACAAGAGGTGATTTAGAAGCAGTCCAGCATATAGAAGAGTTTGGCTCAGTCTGCCTGATGAAACCTCCAGAAAATAATTCTTCATAAAACGCAAGGGAGATTAGACAACGGGCGGCTCCAGAATCCACAAGGGCCTTCTGCACCGTGTCTCCAGCTAAGATATTCAGGCGAGGGCAGACTGAGCGTACCGCTTTGACCCCCATCGAGGCAACCCCACGCATCCCCCGCAACAGAGGTTCCTTCTCAACAAAATCAGATCTAACTACCTCTTTGAACCCCTTTTGCAGCATTCCACTTGAAGTCTTAGAAAAAATCTTAACATCATCTTTTACTTTATTCCCCGAGGACTCCCGTGACAAGAACCCCCGGGTCCTCACAAGTTTTTTTGGAAGGTTAGCATTCCTTCTTCCTTGTTGACAGTCACGTCTGACGTGACCAATACCACCGCATCCCCAACAGGTAGGAACACGCCTCTGCTGCTCATTGGTGGGAGACACGTGGGATACCCCGACAGAAGCCGCCGCGACACCGGGTCCTCTCCGGGGAAGATGCCCCAGGGACTGGGCCCTTTGAGAATCAGCGGCCTGGACAGTGCGTGAGAGGATAGACAATCTATCCAGGTCCGCGAAGGAAGATGGTCTTGGAGCGAAAACCAGTCGGGATCTCTCCCCAGCATTGAGACCCACGAGAATGATGTCCACCAGCTGAGTCTCGGTAAGGTCCAACCGCAACACTCGCCCCACCATGCGGATGTCACTGGCAAACTGGCTGAGGGACTCGTTGGGTGCCTGCGGGCGGAAAACTCTCTCAACCTTCAGTCTTTCCATGACTTGGAAAGGGACGAAGAAACTCAACACATCAGCATGAAAGAAATCAAAGCTCGTTTGGCGCTTGAGGCAGTCTACCAATCTGTCACTCAACGGCTTCCTGCAAAGCGGAGCAAGAAGCTCCAACAGCATGATATCGGAGATGCCAGGATGTTCCTTAATTCTCAAAACCTTTTCCAGGAACTTGATCAGTGCCTCCACATCCAGTCCGTCAACTGGTCGAAGGTCCTGCAAGGCGGAGGAGAGAGGATGAGGCAATTTCGCAAAGGCACCGCAAAAACCCTTTTGCGACGCATCCGCAACGGAAGGCACCGGGGTGGCGACAGACACCGCGGGAGCGAGGAACAGGGCAGGTACCCGCAACACTCCATCCATCCCGCGGACCACCTCCTGGGCAGCCGCAGGAGGAACGGAGGCCACGGATCCCCCGACCGGTCCAGCCCCCACAACACCAGTCTCCCCCCCAGCAGACCCCGCCGCAGCGCGCTCGAGAGCTTCCACGGCACTCTTCACAACACCAGCAGACCGCAGGCGGTCAATGACTTGTTCAAATTCAGCACACCTACCCTCCACCCAGGTCTTATCCGTCGGCTCAAGATCCGGGACCCCGGCCAACAGACTCAACCTGGTTTGCCAGTGGAGCAGCTGAGTGAGGAGCGAGACTTTTGACCTGCCCGAGGGCAACTCACTCCAGCCCTCAAGCTCACCACTCAACTCCTCCACCCGCTCCCTACACACTTCCAACTCATCCTCCGACTTGAGGCCAACAGGCCAACTTTGAGCCTGTCCAAGAATGCCTCGGACCTGACTTCGCAGACTTCTCACATCTGGAGCAGGGGCCTCCCCACGTGACAGAACCTCAAAAATCAGCTCACCCTTCCGCAGGTGTTCCGGGACAATTCCCGACATCGTGTCCTCAGCCAGCTGCCACACAAAGAACACAGCAACACAACACAATTGCACAAAATCCTTAACCTCCTAAGGTGTCTGGGCGAAAATTCCTACGCAACCATTCCGGGGTCCAACAGAAGACGCTATCCCACTCGCCACGCACACACTCCACCAAAATGAAGAACCACGCACACACACATACATACACTCACACACACAAAACTAACACAACTCCTCCGAGACTACACTTCAGAACCAACCACGCTCTGCTACCATCTGAACCGCACCCCCGCGGAAGCGCACCCGACCTTTGGAAACGTGCTTGCCCAAAATGATGCGTTGGGAGGTTTAAGTCACCGCATTACAGCACAAAAATCACTGGTAGGAAAGGTCTAAATTGATAAAATTTCTTTTGAGAGACAGTGCGACAAAATTGTACGTCTTGCGGTTACGTTCACCAACGGCACCTATGATCTTTTTCAGGACGTTGCGTTACAGCTGGTGAAAAGAAGAAAAACAACGCCGAATATTCCAGAATGACAGCATACAGAAAACACTGGCCAGAAAAAAAAACAACACTATAACAAATGAGACGTGACATCACACATGGTGGGCAAAACGTCACGGCTCAGTATCTCAGCGTTAGTACAACAATGCGCAATAACAACCGGCCGTATACGACAAACAACTGACATCAACCGGCGCCCAGCTGTGATGATGAGGCCACATGGAGGGTTGGCACAACCACCGGAACAGGAAACGGCCACCAGTATCTCAGCGTTAGTACAACAATGCGCAATAACAACCGGCCGTATACGACAAACAGCTGACATCAACCGGCGCCCGGCTGTGATGATGAGGCCACATGGAGGGACCGGAACAGGAAACGGCCACCAGTATCTCAGCGTTAGTACAACAATGCGCAATAACAACCGGCCGTATACGACAAACAGCTGACATCAACCGGCGCCCAGCTGTGATGATGCGACCACATGGAGGGTTGGCACAACCACCGGAACAGGAAACGGCCTCCAGTATCTCAGCATTAGTACAACAATGCGCAATAACAACCGGATGTATACGACAAACAGCTGACATCAACCGGCGCCCAGCTGTGATGATGCGACCTCATGGAGGGAATCAAAACCACCGGAACAGGAAACGGCCACCAGTATCTCAGCGTTAGTACAACAATGCGCAATAACAACCGGCCGTATACGACAAACAGCTGACATCAACCGGCGCCCAGCTGTGATGATGTGACCACATGGAGGTAAACACAACCACCGGAACAGGAAACGGCCACCAGTATCTCAGCGTTAGTACAACAATGCGTAATAAAAACCGGCCGTATACGACAAACAGCTGACATCAACCGGCGCCCAGCTGTGATGATGCGGCCACATGGAGGGTTGGCACAACCACCGGAACAGGAAACGGGCACCAGTATCTCAGCATTAGTACAACAATGCGCAACAACAACCGGCCGTATACGACAAACAGCTGACATCAACCGGCGCCCAGCTGTGATGATGCGACCACATGGAAGGTTGGAACAACCGCCGGAACAGGAAACGGCCACCAGTATCTCAGCATTAGTACAACAATGCGCAATAACAACCGGCCGTATACGACAAACAGCTGAAATCAACCGGCGCCCAGCTGTGATGATGCGACCACATGGAGGGTTGGCACAACCACCGGAACAGGAAACGGCCACCAGTATCTCAGCGTTAGTACAACAATGCACAATAACAACCGGCCGTATACGACAAACAACTGACATCAACCGGCGCCCAGCTGTGATGATGAGGCCACATGGAGGGTTGGCACAACCACCGGAACAGGAAACGGCCACCAGTATCTCAGCGTTAGTACAACAATGCGCAATAACAACCGGCCGTATACGACAAACAGCTGACATCAACCGGCGCCCAGCTGTGATGATGAGGCCACATGGAGGGACCGGAACAGGAAACGGCCACCAGTATCTCAGCGTTAGTACAACAATGCACAATAACAACCGGCCGTATACGACAAACAACTGACATCAACCGGCGCCCAGCTGTGATGATGAGGCCACATGGAGGGTGGCACAACCACCGGAACAGGAAACGGCCACCAGTATCTCAGCGTTAGTACAACAATGCGCAATAACAACCGGATGTATACGACAAACAGCTGACATCAACCGGCGCCCAGCTGTGATGATGAGGCCACATGGAGGGACCGGAACAGGAAACGGCCACCAGTATCTCAGCGTTAGTACAACAATGCGCAATAACAACCGGCCGTATACGACAAACAGCTGACATCAACCGGCGCCCAGCTGTGATGATGCGACCACATGGAGGGTTGGCACAACCACCGGAACAGGAAACGGCCTCCAGTATCTCAGCATTAGTACAACAATGCGCAATAACAACCGGCCGTATACGACAAACAGCTGACATCAACCGGCGCCCAGCTGTGATGATGCGACCTCATGGAGGGAAACACAACCACCGGAACAGGAAACGGCCTCCAGTATCTCAGCATTAGTACAACAATGCGCAATAACAACCGGCCGTATACGACAAACAGCTGACATCAACCGGCGCCCAGCTGTGATGATGCGACCACATGGAGGGAAACACAACCACCGGAACAGGAAACGGCCACCAGTATCTCAGCGTTAGTACAACAATGCGCAATAACAACCGGCCGTATTCGACAAACAGCTGACATCAACCGGCGCCCAGCTGTGATGATGCGGCCACATGGAGGGTTGGCACAACCACCGGAACAGGAAACGGCCACCAGTATCTCAGCATTAGCGCCGCAGAACATTGTCTTTTCTGATAGAAGTGGA
Source organism: Neoaliturus tenellus (assembly GCA_030545055.2). Taxonomy (NCBI): domain Eukaryota; kingdom Metazoa; phylum Arthropoda; class Insecta; order Hemiptera; family Cicadellidae; genus Neoaliturus; species Neoaliturus tenellus. Next base: position 26,640,717 of record CM061534.1, on the reverse strand, counting down.
TCAAGGATTGAGATTATCCTATGGAGAATTGGAACTTTAATAGCCAACGTATTAAGTAGGATGTACAGTAATTTTGTTATTGTTATTAATTTTGGGTTTTCTTTATGCTTCTTTGATTTTTTTAGGGTTGGGTAATCATTGGGAAATGAAAGGGTTAAGGGTGCGCTCTACCTCGGCGTCAAAATCGTCGAGCGAGACTGTTAACTGCCGCTATACGTGGAAACTCACATTTGGAAAATATATGACGGGTGATTTTAAATTTTGTTACTTTAATGCTTTTTTTGTTTCAGTGCGAAATCGATCGGTGGTCTAATAACGATGTTTTTTGAAATTGCAGACCTTTCGCATCTCTCTTCTTGCATCGTTATCTATAAACTTTTTACTAATCTTATTGCAGATTCTTGTTCTTAAGATTATATTGTACTCACATGTCGTCTTATTTTTTTCTTAAGAAAAAAAATGTTTTTATTACGTTAAAACTTGATACAAAAACGCTTATTTCAACATTATTAGCAAGCACCCTGCTTAGTAATTTAAATTAATATCGAAATTTTAAGACGATAGCGGAGTACAAAATTATATTACTAAAAGAATGACACCAAAATATTTTAAATCGGTTTACAACTAGGGCGACAAACACGGAGATTCTAAACACTTGCATCCGCGCGCGGCAGATGGGTAGAGCGCACCAATAATTTACAATTAAAGAACTTGTACATCATCTCCCCTAGCTTCACTTATATTTCCTCCACCAATAGAGAAAGCAGACTAGTTTTCGTAAAAAAGTCCTAAATTGAATTTTTAATAGCGTTTGTTTTGGTCACTATTGCCACCAGCAATAGCAATATACTGCGTTTACTTTTAAAAAATCAACCGTTAAGCCGCGTTTACACCGGAGTTGGAGACCGGAGTTGCAGACTTTTATCGGCAATCTCGATTGCAGACGCTTGTTGCAGACAGAAGTTTGCAACTTGTGCTTGCAACTGTACACAGTTTGCTTCTGCAACCGCAACCTGCAACCGAGCCATCAGTCAGTCAGTGTGTATAATGCCGATTGGTGGGAAAGGAAGTGACGTAGCGACGTAGCCGATGGGCGGGAGGGGTGGCGGGGTTAGTTGCAGACTCAAGTTGCAGATCAAATAGGCGCTGCAACTCGGGTTGCCGACCGGGGTTGGCAACCGCCTTTGATCTTTACCGACTCCGGTCGGAAAACCAAAATTCGGTCTCCGACTCGAAAATTTGGTTTGCAACTCCGGTCGGCAACGCGAGTTGCAGTTGTTTTAGTGCGTCTGCAATCGAGATTGCCGATAAAAGTCTGCAACTCCGGTCTCCAACTCCGGTGTAAACGCAACTTTACAGATCAGCGCTTAAAGTAAGAAAGGACAAAAAAACGGCAATACGTTTGACAACAAATTCAATCTAAACACATATACAAAGCTGTACAAAGCAGATGTAATAGGAATATAATAGAAATAAATACAACGTGTGAATGCGCTACTTTTAAAAGAACATTTTTTTGTAATGCAATATGTTATCAAATTATTTTTTGTTATAAGTACCATAACGCGATTGAAAACTCTCTCATAAAATTAAATGGTTCATACAAATCTTATACAAAAAGAAATCTATTATTTAATTATATTCAAAGCTTAAACACCAATAAACTTATACAGAGCTATACAATTTGCCTAAATTGTAAACAAATTTAATATGAAAAATTCATTAGAGGATGGACGAAATTCAGTGCATAATTCAATTAAGTAATTAAACCACACGTCACATTTACAGTAGCGGATAAATACTTCAACACCGTGCATTAATTACCACTGGAGAGCTGCACTAAATAATGCAAAGAGGCAATTACACGTAGTTGGATAAGAGGCCGCCAGTGCGCTGCGGTCTGCTATGTTCCCGCCAAAACCACCGCCCTCCACCGCGTCACGTGACTACCTACCGCCCGCCGCCCGCCGCCACCGCTCGCTGCCGCGTAGCAGTGTGGTTTTGTAATGAGCATCCATTTAAGTGGTAAATAATAATTAGGGAAATTGCAACACGGTGTACGAGAATGTGTTCTATAGGTATGTTGTGTTATTATTTTTGTGGTATACAATATTTTAAAGCCGCCGAAGACCAAGTTTTGCTTAGTAAGTATTTTGAGAGAGTTTTGGAATTACTGTAACTTTCTATTGCACCTTAGCGTAGGTAGAAATAACTTTGATTTAAGTGTTTACCTAATTTTGCCGAGTTCGTGGTATGCGAATTAATTTTCTCTGCAACTTTCAAATTAATTTTAAACAAAATCCAATTCTTCCTTGAGTTACAACTGTTGTTAAGCTATATCCAAAATCTAGAGACAAACACACCTAGTTCCAAAATTCACACATAATCGACCCTACAGAGTTAAATTTTGCAGGTATCCTGATATAGTGGGTTATAACTTACACTTTTCTCATTAAAACCACAGAGAAGTATTCTGCTTGTGATCTGTATCATAATATAGTGTATGTGCAGTGTAGTAGTGACGGGTATATATTTATTTCTTATAGATAATTTGCTTGTTTATTTATCAAACTTATTTTAAAACTATAATTGAACATCAGAAGGGCGGACCACAGTTATCTGAGAAACTAAAAATGTACAATTTTCCTAATTTTGAACGGCAGTGTCGAAGTACGAAAATTGTTCAAGTCACGATGTCAGATCAACGCAGCCTCAAATACTGGTAATATGAACAACTCGACTTTTCACAATGTATTTAAGACAATGATAGCTTCTCTAGTAAACAGTTTGCTTTGTACTCAACATTGGTCAAGACGACTGATTGTAGCGATAAGGCTGAAGATGAAGTCATCGGACTGCTGCTCAAACAGTCCTCTCGGTTCACTATCAGCTGTTGCTCATCAGCTGATCTGAGTCGCCGGGCAGACATAACCTCACGATCTGGCGGGAATCCAGCTGGATCTCCCGCCGTCCCGCCATTTCACTGCCACTGCCTACTCCCCTCTTATCCAGTTCTTCAGATCCTTATTGTATTGTGATACACAGTTTGTTGGATTTACAATAGAAAATGAACCTAATGCACTATAACACCGTGTCAAGATGATGTCTTTCACATACGTTACTGATGGAACATACTATTATTTTTTCAGGACAATACCAAATAAATGGATGTTGTCATTATACACTGCCGCAATATATCCTATCTTATCGTCTGTCAAACTATTTTCGACAGAAAATAATGAGGCAAACGTAATTTTTTTACTTTATGCAATAAAAATCTTACCTAGCTTTCAATAGCTTGGTAATAGCTTGGTAATTAGCTTGGTAATAGCTTGGTAATTATAGCTTGGTAATTGCACTAATATCGCTGTAATAAAGAAGCATTGTAAGTTTGTACTCACCGACAAATTACGGACCGTTGGGGTCACCTGTAAATAATAAACAAGATTAATTTTTAAATCAACTTGTATCCACCACCTTAAGATACATACAGTATAGACCTATACAACAACTGGTGGCGTACTTTAAACCCTTAAAACTCTAATGTCAAATCATTTCTAAAAGGAAAGCGCAACCTACGAGAGGGTGAAAACCTAGAGGGACCTTTAACAACACCTGGATGAGATATATCAAACGGATCAATGCAGATGTCGACTATAGTTCTATTACTTCAAGTTCTTATAATTTTCCTCCCTTTACCCTTATGCCTTTTTAACTAACTAAATTGTAACATTTTCTTAGTGCAGTATATAGACTATTAATTTTCATTCTGGCATTTAAATACTGTGTGTATTGATTATGATTGATGGATTGTCACGCTCAATACACCTAAATAAATACCTACTTAAATAGTGTGATTTAAATTAGAACAGTCCTAGGTAGCGCCCCTCCCGTGCTACCTAGGACTGTTCTAATTTAATCATACCTTTACAAATAGACAAACGTTCGAATGAGCGCTCATGTTTTTACGCTCTCAGATGTCAACACAGCTAATGAAACGATTCGTCAGTTTCACAATAACTATTTTTGTGGCAAAGGGCGTTAAAATGGTATCTCATTGGAAGTGATTGCCAGCCTCTCCAGAGGAAAGGTCGACATTCATGACAGAAAAACTGGAACGATCTTTTATTCTATTGACAAATTTGCAACCTCTTCTGTGTATGTCAATTTTATTACATGTTATATGAATATGTATGACAATGATACATACCTATACCTTAACTTTATCCAATACTTTGGGCTATCCTTCATACATAAACTTCCAATACATCGCGATACTCAATATATCCTCTCTCATCTTGATGGCAAAATTACTTTAGAACACCATTTACCATCACGACCACCCCTGAGGATGTGGGTAAAGTGTTAACATACTGGGTGGCCACACCAACCCCGGTTGTAGCGCAACATGTTGCATGTACCACGTAGCTGGCGGCAGTTCTCACGGGATGGTAAGTAATTACCATGTACGGCGCTGACGCGGGCGGGAGGCGTGAAGCAACTTTCCCATCCAGAGGACCTGCTGCATGCATGGACCTTCACGAGCGTGCTTCGAGGTTCACCTACACTGTGTACCGTGCAACTTAGGGTATTTTAAATTGCACCTATTACATCCTGTTGTCATAATAATGTCGTATGGTTTGCAGTGAAATTGAAAATGCTGGCTTAATTTGTTTTAAATGATAACTACGTGTTCTTTGTTTGTTGGGAAACAGTGCGGACTTTTGCAAGAAACAATTATACCGTAAGAGATAAGATAAACAACAAGTTAACAGTTTGCTAAAGACTAATAACTAGAAGGGGATATAAGTAAAGTGTATCGTACTGTAAACTAACGATTTTTAATGTAAACCCATTGGCTAAATTGAAATATGGTTAAGTAAACGATTTAATTTTGCGGTTGTGTTTTTGCGGCTTGCTATAGTTTTTTAGTCATTCTCGTATTTCTTCCATTACTGTACAAAAACACAAAGCGAAAATACAGTACTATAAAGCCGTGTCAAAGAAGTTTGCCCTAAATAGATATTAGAACATTTAAAACACTTGGGTTAGGACAGCCTCTTTCCCCTTTTGTGATGCAAGTGTCCTGACTTGAAATGACCCGCCGGACATTGGGCAAAATAAATGAATGCGGAGTAATCATTAATCAATTAGGTTGAGAGGTTGCAAGACGAACTATCTATTTCTAAATGACAATGTATTGTTAGCGAGGAGTATATATTTGACTGTTTTTTATTCTCGGGCAACACTTACCATTGAGTCATCACATTCTTCAATGGTGAGGGTTGCCCAAGAATTAGAAAATAGTCAAACGAACTATCTAGCAAACTAATTAAAGGGAAAAACTTTTTATCTGCAAGTCTACCAGCAATCTAAGAGTATGGAAGTATATTTTTCATGCTCTCAATTCAGAACATGTTCAAATAATTGTTTCAGAGTTTGTACACATGATATTTCTCAACCTGACACAATGTATTTTCTACTATGTTGTATAGGAGACTACTATGATAGAACAGTTTAAAATAAACTACTTAGCATAGCGAACCGATCCAACAACCTGAACCGGTCTTTCCCACCAACCATCCGCCGCTGTTGTGAACTCGCTCTGAAATTGGTCGGGTCCAATTCAACTATGGAACACCAAGAGTTTAGTTGTTGAACAAAAACACAACGAAGATGGTAATAACACATGGACTAATAGTATTTAGGAGGATACTTTAACATTACAGTACAATGAATTCTTCGTATTACTACATCAAGAAAGTGACAGTAAATCAAGCACAAGCCCGTACTGTATCTCTTCCATTATTCATATTCTTGAGTATCAGTCTGGTGACTGTCAGACAGACAAATGTGACAAGTTGTCAACGGATAACCTCAACAATGAGTATTGTTTACTACACTACAAGACTGCTTGAAGAAGAGTTATTCGATCCCGACGGTGAAGAAAGGATCCAAACTCTGTCTGTGGTGTCTATAGAGCTGTGTTCTGTGTTCTGTATTGCTCGATGACTTGACGGCTGGTAGAGGGATACCCATACCCAGATACCCACTTTGACAGCAGCTGTCATAATATTCAATATGCAGGGAAAAAACATAAGATCCATTTATAATTAGGTTTTCCTAATTCAAAAGGGATTACGAATGTTGGAGACGATTTGTTAAAAGATGTACAGTAGTAATTGCGAATTATTATTTTAGAACTTCCAATTTGATCTCTTATTGCCTACAAAAGTAAACTCTTTATTAATTTGAACTCAGGAGATACACAGTATAGTACGCACCGTGATACCAAAAATCTGATCATATTAGCTTTTTGAAAAGGAGTTTCAAATATTAGCAACAATAAATAACTTATTTGCCTTCTCGTCAAAAGGCTAGAGGACATTTTAACAAGATCAGGAATTTCGTAAATTAAAAGAGAGATGTAGTGAAGGGAGGACTGTTGCACTGATCCATTAAGTTAGGAAAAAGCGATTTGGTTTATAGGGACTTCATCAATTGGTATAAAAATGGGGAATATAAATGTGTGAGCATTGAGAAAAGCTCGATATAGTATTATACGTTATCAAGCTTTTAAGACATTAAAATATTTTTAGGATTATTTTTGTACATTTAACGTTTATGGTTTTCAATAATGTTGGGTTTCCTATGGATATCGTCTGCACCAGGTCTATATATATTACTGTTAGGATATGTAGTTTGCTGGATTGTGGTTAATGACGTCACCACTAACTAACGCTACGGTCTCTTTCTTTTCTACTGGTCACTTGACTCGACTTTTTATTTTCAAATCTTGTGGTCAACCTTTACAACGTTTAATTTCGGCCAGCTATAATGGCGGTCTATATTTAAGAACGTAATGACGAAATAATTAAATTATAGTTGAATGATTTTTTTTATTTAGAGGATTTTAAATAATGTAAAATATTACAATGTTAAATACCCCCACCACAGCAGAACTACGTTACTCGGCCCAATTCCAATAAAGTTTTGTTATTGCTTCATTTTCTATTTAAGAACACAGCACAAATCGACTGAGAATTATTATGTAAGGTGCTGCAGCAGGAATATCAGTAAATTTAATATTTTATTTGAAACATGTTACTTTGCATTCATTATGCTAACATTTTTTTTCTAAATAAATAACGATACGTCCTTTGTCTATTACGAGTCAGTAATACAGAAAAGGCTTATAACATTAAATGAAGTAGAAAGTAATTTATAGGAAGATATTTTATAGATTATCGATATATACAGCTATTAAATACGTTGTAAAATAAATTTACAGCAGTTGGTCGATAAAAGTGCTACAGCAGTAGCATTGCATTGCTCTAAATTGAATTTGAAAAATCTTTGGATACTAATGTAATTATTACGATTGTATGCAGACATAATTAAGCCATCACTACAAAAGTTACTTAACTGTTAAATAATCCAATAATAAGAAATTCACAATTCATATGAAATATATAGAATTACAAATATGTTATTAAGAACTTATTTATGTAATCAAAAACTAACTAGACTTAATTTTATCTTAGTAAACGAATACAAGGCATTGTAAAAAAACATCGTGTATAAAACTATATAAAAAATACATGCTCGTTCAAAATTGATACTACAGGAAAAAATTATAGATAGATAATATATTTTTTATTGTTCTCCTGGGAAATTTCAATAACATAGCGAGGACAGTGTGGTGAGATAGAAAACAAGAGGAATCCAATGAAGAGGAAGTAGTGTCAAATTGTTGGTGCTGGCCCAGTTCAAGGTCACCTGAGGGATGACGTCATCGAGGTCAATGACCTCACCGATGACGTCATCGATGACGTCATCGATTGCGTCATCGATGACGTCATCACTAATGACGTCATTTCTATGACGTCACACCCATGACGTCACATAAATGACGTGCTGATGACGTCATCACCCCTTACGTCATCAAAATGACATCACCGACGCCACTGAGGTCAAGGTCACGCCGAAACTTAAAATTTTTTGGCACTTTTGCCGTTTCTCGCACTACGCTCCGAGTTTCAGTCAGAGTCCCCGTGACCTTGACCACTTGGAGCGAATTTTCGACGAGAAACGGCAAAAGTGCCAAGTTAAACTCGAGTTTCTGACATGACCCTGCCTAAATGGGCAATCGGTTATCCCTCAGGTGACCTTGAACCAGCACAACACCAACAATTTGATATTACTGTGACCTTGAAAACCTAACAACGGAGCGCCGACACCGATGCGCACCCCACGACAGCCACCGAGTGACTGACTGTCAGACTCTGTGTACTCTAGGTATATGGGGAAGTGGAGGGGGAAATCTCAAGGTCATCCAAATGGAGTTTTAAAAAAGTTGAAGAGTAGAAAGACTACTCTTGTGCTTCCTGGGCGACCTCATCAATTTCCAACGGATCTGTAAACCAATCCGATCTGTAGCGGCAGGAGTCCAGAAAACAGGTGCACCACCCATCAGGTTGTCCGTAGCACTTCCGACAATTGGTAAGATTGGAGAAATGAAATTTAATACACCGCTGCGGACAACAAGTGTAAAAGTAGTTGGATTTGTAGATTTTGAAAGTTTGTAGTACCGGTGGTGGCAGCTGTTGGTTCTTGCATCTACACCTGCAACATCCGAAGCATTCACATTGCCGGCAGGCCAGCCCGTCCACTTGCCATCTTGGTAGTAGGAAACACTTGCCCTCGCAGCAATAGGTTGTCCCTGTCTCTTCCTCCCAAAGCTTCTTTGCACAATGGACGACGCCTTGTATCTCTAAACACTTATGCTCGCAACATGAGACACGCTTAGTTTCCATACTTGATGTTGCTTTGGCGAGGGAGCAAGATGAAGTGATGCCGTGGCCAGCAGGAATGGAGCTTATATAAACTAAGGTGAGTGGAGGGGGAAAGGTCAAGGTCATCCAAATGGAGTTTTAAAAAAAGAAAAGAGTAGAAAGACTACTCTTGTGTATCTATAGCGATTTCATTGATAGTGAGTGCTTCTGTATGCCAAGTTGATCTGTACTGACAGGCTCCTAAATAATGTTTGCAAAAACCTGCAAAATGATTGTTGCACAATTTGCAGCCAGTTAGCTGTTTTAATGTGAATTCAATGCAACGTTCAGGGCAACAAGTGTACTTATGCCCTCTCATCTGGTACACATGGAATGTCTTCAACTCCGGTTTCGGCCTCTTCCAAGACTTGCACTTACACATGCATTGACCAAAAGCTTCACATTTTCTACACGCCAGGCCATCCGCAACATCAATGTCATTCGGCCATGAAAAACATTTCCGTTCGCAACAGTAGTTGAGTTGACTCTCCATGTTGCTGTGGTGAAGGTGCGCGATGAAATGATGCTGCAGTCATTGAGAGTGCACCTTAAATAAACTCAGTGGAGGGGGAAAGGTCAAGGCCATCCAAACGGAGTTTTAAAAAAGATAACTAGTCGTCCTCCTCCTCCTCCTCATCCGTTGTACTTAGAGAGCTGTCAGACGAAGAGCCCCGTGCAGGTGCTCCCCAGATGAAAAACAAATCAATTTTAAAACGAAGACCAGGATCTTGCATCATCAATTCCTTTAATTTGTCACATACTAAGTCGACCTTGTGTAAGGTGTCAACAACAAGCTTCCAATTCGTTGGTTCAATATAACTTGTAGTAGAGTCTGCCTCGCTGATAACCACATCCTCCGGCCGTATTGGAGTGTAAAGATGTGTAAAGTTCTTTGGCTGTAGCTGAGGTTCAGGCTGGCTGGAAGTGGAAGGTTGAGTGTGGACCCCTGTCGCATCGAAATCCATAGTCATTCTACATTCAATGTTGGGGTTTTCGTTTAATACATACACCAATTTCTCATGCAACATATCCACTTCTGCCGAGTCTTGCAGATGAACATTCCAGGAAAATGGCCATTCTTCATCCGTAGTGGAGTCAACTCGAGAAAGAGTGCTGTCCGCCATGATAGCTAAGCAAGGAATGATGTGAGCTACAGACTGTGGTAACAGTATTGAAAAGTAGAGGGGGTAAACCAAAAGTACGTGGAGGGGGTATTTTCAAGGTCATTTAATTTGGGTTTTAAAAAAAAAAGGAAATAGTGGAGGGGGAATTCTCAAGGTCATCCAATTTAGGTTTTAAAAAAAAGGAATGAAGCTTACTCCTCTTCAGCCTCGTTGTCCCCTGCATCTTCATCAGCCTCATCTTCATCGACGTCAGACTCGCCGTAAGGATAGATCGGGGACATGGGCGAATATTGTGGAGATTGTTGACCGTTGTTGTCGTCCCCTTGCATTCTAACTTGGGACCAATCATAATTTAAATTCATTTGTATTATGATCCCAGGGTTGTCCCGCAGTATTTCCTTCATACGTTCGCAAATTGACTCCAAATAGTGTACACTATCGACCGACAGTGTCCAACCCGTACTTGTACCGACATCAGTAGTGGAGTCAGCTTGGCTGATGGTGTTGTTGTCTGCCATGGTTGCTTGTCGGACAAGGAATGATGGTTGATGTGATGCTCATGCAGGAACATGGTGAAGTGGTGGGGGGTGTGGTGGAGTAGTGGGGGAATTTTCAAGGTCATCCAAACGGAGTTTTAAAAAAAGGAAAACTTACAAAGTAACATTGAAACTTTCCAATTGATGGTGGCGAGCGTTTTCTTCTGCAACCTTGCCGACACATGTGACTATGCCGTACAGTATGAAAAGTACAACCATAATAAGGCCGAACAATAAAAGATAGCCGTTGACTATCATGATATTTTCTGAGTGGATCTGTTTTCTTCTTATCGCCCTCTCCTGCATCCTCTTCTCCAACTCGTGGACGAAGTCACAACATGCGTGAGGACACCTTTCATCTGTTGGTAGGTTTGCCATTGTTGATGTTGTCGGTGTGGCTGTTGAAGATGGAATGAGGTTTCCAATTGCGATGTGCCATGTACACCAATAGTCAAGTGGTGGGGGTAACAAAGCAGTGGAGGGGGAAGTTTCAAGGTCATCCAAATTGTGTTTTAAAAAAACCTATCTTGTTACTGAGCTTATATGTCAGTAACAAGATAGGTGTTTCTGCTCTTTTACTTCTTTAATATAATGAAAAAATATACATATTCTACAATGGTTAGGACAAGAAATACAACTGCTAGTCAGCTGAAGTAGTCCAAGTTGTCTGGCTCGGTCTTCATGGACGCTGGTGAGGAAGCCGTCGAGGAGTGTCCAGGCTCTTCCTTTGACTGCCGGGTGTTCCGTATATTGCAAGCGTAAACTTGCACATTTATACGGTAGCCTCGTGCCACCATCAGCTGCAACTCCTTGTATAAGTCGTTTAGCTCCTGCTGAGTCTTGATGCTCACCTCCTCGTAACTTGCGCAACTAACGTTCAGAGACATCTTGATGTTGCTAGGTTGGCTGCTGGAGTAGAAATGAAGCCGAGGCACAGCGCTTGGAGGTACATGAAAAAGTGGTGGGGGTAATAGTGGTGGGGGTATAGAAAATCCAATTAAACAGTTCTAAACTTTTTCCATCGATACAATGGAATGGAACAAATAGCGCAGGTGTCCTTGTAATTTTCAAATCGAAACAGTGGCGCTAGAAATCCGAATTGTTTTATACCACCATCCTGTACGAATCGCCGAAGGTCTCTGACGGCGGCCTCGCCACAAGGCCTACAAAACTTTTCCCCGTCGTGGAACTTATACCAGGAGTATTCCGAATACCCTTTATTTTCCCTCCTGTAGCGTTTGACATCTTCTTTTATTGTTAGTGGGATGTTGTCTTGTAAACATGTTGGGAACAAGTCCTTGTGAGTTATAACTCGCTGTATGCAAAGCTCGTACAAGGTGCTCATCGTTTGCTAGTTGGCAACAGACTGACCGTTTTTCGCATCCAAGCAGGTTTGAATCCTAGTGCGGTAGTGGGGGTAATTACAGTAGTGGGGGTAATTGTGAAATGCAAAGGTCAAAGGTCAAGGTCACCCGCGAAGTTTAAAAAAAAAATGCAACATATCAATACGTGAAGTCTGTCACATATTGATATGTTGCATTTTTTGTTTTTTTTATTTTTTTGTCTTTTATGATTCGTTTATTTATAAAACATTACAACAACAACATATGTACAACATTAAAACTTAAATCTAACACTGCTGCTTGTCAGCGATGTGGATGGTCAACTCTGTAGAATTGCTACCCGTGCAGCCGTGGGACACCAGGTATAGACACCCGGGTTGAATAGAGCGAAGATCCTCGTTTTGTAGAAGATGGACGAATCTCTTGGGCAGGTACACCTGGAACTTTGGTTCATCCCCCGGAGTAAACGGTGCCTCGCTGAGACTGCAGCAGATGGCCTCCCCAACTGTAGTCTCCATCTTCTTCATAGCATGGATTATGTAGTGCTTCTCGTCTTTTAGTTCCGAGCACTTCTTTACAGGTAATATTGTTGACTTGGAGTGAGCATTGAACTGCTCGACCAAAGTCTGAAGGAACTGGTGAGATGCCATGGTCAGGTTACAGATCGTCTTCTTGCTCGGAGATGTTGTCGTCTCGGAATCTCGAGTAATACTCATGCCAGGTCCCTGTCTGCTCCCCACTTATATACTCTCCGTTACCCCCACCACTCCCCAATTCCCCACTTTGAAGGTAAGAGGCGAGTTTATAGGCATTTTTCAAAGCGCAATGTCTATCTTTATCATGTTCTGGGCTTTTTGTACAAATACATATGGTTTCCAGCATGTATTGATAGTTCTTATCCAATTCCACATCATTAACCGGAACATGAGTAAATCCTTCGATCCATCTTTTCTTTTCCAGCCCCTTTGTGTAAATATTGGTAAACTTGTCTGAAAAATGATGCATAATGTGATACAAGTCCGTGTAACTTGTAAAACCATCATACCAATCGATATGATGGAAGTGTTTTGAAATCCATCTGTTGGTAGTAGCGGCTTTACTAGTTAAAGACGAATAAGAACATGGTGGTTTAAATAAAAACGAATAAGGAACACTTGTATTCATGTCCAAAAACACAAGTTCTTTTATAATGAATCTATCATCATTACCACGAAACGCTTGAAACTCAATAATACCAGGCTTGGACTTTACTTGTTGTTCTTCTCCCTTGTCCATTTTGAAGGTCACACGTCTGCTCATTACGAAGTCAGGAGGTCAACTGATTTCCACACCACGGTAGGTACTACTTTTATACCAGGCCGTACAGTTGTTGGCGCGTTGGTGTATATTTAACGTGGGCACCGTCCCCAATAGGCCTAACCCCACAAAATGTTGGTTATTGTTTTAAAAACTAACCATTGTCATTTAAGTTTCCATCTTTATATTTTCCTTATTTTCATTTTCATCACTAACACTTGATTCTTCTCCTCCATCTTCCTCTTCTTCCTGTTTTACTGATTTCTTATGTAGTTGAGCGTACTTTTCCAATTGTCTCCACATCTGTACTTCATGAGGAACTCTATTAAATATAGAAGTATCCACAGGTCCGTATAATATAGGTGCGTCCGGTTGTTTGTCCAAAGTGTCTTCCAGATAATCTTTAATAATCGAACTTGAAAACACCAGTTGTCTCAAGTATCTTGTTATAGGTTCAGTAGCACAAGTTAAAATGAAAAACTCCTCTCGATTAAGTTGAATTTTGTTATCATGTCTTGTTGTGTCTCTAAACCGTAGCTGATGATCACCACGTTGTTTAATGATATCAATTTCCACATTTGAATCCAAAAGTCCTACTCTTGTCTTTCTTCCAAACATGTTACTACTTAAATAGCATTCTAGTAGATGCAAATGTTTCATAAACGATTCCCAAGCACTGTCCGTAAACAAAATCATTTTGGGTCCATGAGTTAAAATTACAGTAGGGGAATAATCTGTAGATTTCATAACACCGATTAAAACACTTTTATCCAAACTGGAAGAGATTGGGTAAAATATTCGCAAAAATACCTCACTCAATATGTTTGGAGAAATATTATCTTCAATATCCCTTTTTCTCTTTTGTATAGTCTTTCTTCTTTTACCTTTTTCTTCAACATTATTACTGGCGTGAAGTTGTCCGCAAACGTTTTGTTCACCTCCTTCCTGGTGACCTTGAGGATCTAAAAACTCAGATATCTCCTTCTCAATATCTACCACATTTTCAGGTGTACCACTAGGAGAAGCCATATTGAATACGATGCTACCCATACAACAGTAGGCAACAAACTGATGAGGAGCGGTCTGTACGCTCTGCTTTTATACTCGCGGAATGAAACAAAACCGGTTCTTACAATACATTTTTAACAATTCCAGTTAAAGGTGTGTATGTTACGATTTTATCATGTAGAATTAAACAGTATGCAGTTGTATTAGCCGGTATAGCATCGTTGAATTCCATTTCTATTTTTATATCCACACTTGAAGACTTTACTGATTCATTTTGTTTAGAACAATCGATTACAACTATTGGGTAGGCATCGAAATATTTGTCAGGTGGTAATAAAGGTGTATTTGTTTTACCGTAATATGAACTTTGGAATCTCGCGTACATATCGTACAATATACTGTATTTCTTCTTAGTGAATGACACATTTAAATTGTCGTATGGAAAGAATTGTGAATTTAAATAAACTTTAATATTTTTCAAGTCACAATGATCAAATTGTCCTGCATGTTTAGTAATGGCGTCTCTTCTACCTGTTTGTAAACCAAATATAATATACCTGGCTCGTTCTACATAATTCGATGTTTTAACAGTCCAAGTGTGTCGATCCGTAGTAGGTAAACTGGGATGCTCATGAAATTCCCAACTTCTAAATGGAATAACAATATCACGATCGGCTTTTAATTTTCTTAAAAGTAGCATTCTATGCTCGTCAGCCAATTTAACATGTGGAACTCTCCATACAATTTTGTCTAATTTTAATTTCCATTCTAAAGTCGCATCTGTAGTAGCATCTGCAGCTTTAATAATGTCTTTATCGTTAGAAGATCTCAACAAAACTAATTCTTGTTTAACGTTTAATATTATTTTCCTATAATCTTCAGCAAAACCAAGCAGCAAACGTAATGGAATATGAAAATCAAAATATCCATTTGGATTTGGAGTGATCGTGTCAATCGTAGGTAATACCCATCCGGCAGGTTTAAGTAAATTGGTTTCATTGGGTGTTATAGATGTTAATCCTTTTAAAGTTGTCGTAATACCTACTTTTTTAGTGGAATCAACTGTTACACCTGATATTTCATATCTAATTTCATCAAATAGGAAAGCCATAGGATTATTTATAAATGGAACTGTTGTACCAACAGTAGTACCGTCCTTTTTAGTAACTTGTCCTTCAATATATAAGTAACTTTCACATGGTAGTGTGTAAATGTCTTGATTTTGTATGGGAATACGAATTTCATCGTTATTGTTTAATTTCGATGAAGTGTAAGGGTTGTGGGTGTGATATTCTTTTTCCCATAGGGTTTCGTCGAATGTTGGACCCTGCGCTATATCCAGTATATCCATACTCGGTTAATTTTAATCCAATTCTCTCTAAGAAACGAATGTTCTCGCGTGTTAACTCCTCCACAGCTGAAGAGCTACTAATGCGGTTTCCCGTAGGTTGTTCGCTTTTAAATGTTAAACCCATGGTTTTGTATTAAAGTGTCGATTTTAAATGTAATCTAATCGTAATAGGCTCTTCTCTGAAGTCTACCAAGTTACCGTCTTGATCCAATACGCTCAACACGATGTCTGAAATGAAAGTGGTGTTCAACGGTAGATATACCAGGTTTTGTGGCTTTTCAACAATTTTAAATCCAGGTGGTACACTTGGGTAAAAAGTATGTATGATGTGGGTGTTAGCCCCATCCCTGTAAGCACCTTGTATAATGTTACAAGTTATGTCTATACTATTGACTTTTAATATTGTTACTGTTTTCTTACCGGAATGTGTTACATCTGGTTCTAAAACAGGCTCATCGTTGGAAAATCCTAATAAATCACCAATTGAGTTTGGTTGAGTGAAATCTATATAATATTTGGAAGTAATTTCAGCTTTCATCGTATTATTATTACCTTTTAATGTTATATTGTCTTTTCCCATTTTAGTTTGCAAAAATTCATTTATATGATCAATTTCATAAGAACCTGTGGGTAACCTGCACTCTTGTAAGTCTGTAAATTTTCCACTGGCATCCTTTCCCTTATAATAATGCAATACGTTATTTTTACCTTCCGTAACATTGGGGATAGAGTTGTAAGTTGTAAAATCCAATAGTGCCGCCTCCCAAAACCTTCCTTTTTGCAAGCGTAACGCTGGAAAAAGGATACTTCGTAAAGTGGAAGATTTTCCTGTTAATGATACCGTATAGGAAGACATCTCAATAGTGACTGATACTTTTAGCTAGAAATTCCAAACATAAATGGCCGCATATTGAAGTATTATCAGGTTGTTCTCTTTTATAGTTATAATATATGTTTTTAGCAGATTTAAAGTAATTTTGAAGTTCTTTTGGTGGTGGCAAATTACCGAAACTATCAAAATAATATACATTGTTATTTAGTTTCTTATAACAAACCCAATGGGTGCCAGGCCCTTCAGTATTATCCAAATTTACAATTCCAGTCTCATTTTGCCACATTTTCTTTGGTAAACTGTCTTTCATAAACACACCGCGGAAAAATGGTATTTTTAAACAGGAAATATATTTAAATAATTCAATATTGGTTAATGCTTTATGTGGTATGACCAATTGATTTCTTTCATTTAATATGCACGATAAGGTCTTAGGTAAAGACCTGCCCCGTTTTTTACCATTGACCACACGGTGGGCTTCTTCCTGCCTTTTCTTGTAGATCGTCGTCTTCTTTTTATATTTCCTCCATGTTTTCTTGTGGTTGACCTCCTTTTTACTCTCCTTCTCCTCCTTCTTCCACCTCCTACTGCTGTTTTAGCCTTCATACCTGCTGTTACTGCTAAAGCTGCTGCTTTTTCTGCTATGCTAGCGTCACTTGATTTTACTCGTTGCCAAGCTATGTCCGCAAGCTTTTTGTCAGCTATTGATCTATTTTTTGAATCGGCAAACGTGGAATATGCGATATCGTGTTCTTTACAAGCCTGATCTAACTTATTTATGCCAGGATCGCCTCTTTCCAGTCGTTTTTTCAATTTAGTTCCTGGTCCGCAATACTGATAACCTCCCGGTATATGAAATTCGTATGGTAATGCGTCTATTGCTCTATTTACTATGGATCCTACTGGAATTCGTTTTAAAGCTTTACTTAACAGAGAAACCGCTGTGGACGTGATCCCACCTCCTTTTCTTGCAGTGTCTCGATATGGACTGATGTACTTGAACGTCATTATTGTCCTTTTATAATGGCAATGTGCAACTCATGTGTTAACTCTATGACAGGTTGCACATAAATGAAGTCATTTATTGAGTTATTTACTTAAATATCAATATCACCCCAATCTGATGATCTAAACTGTTTCGTTTTAGGGTTAATAAAGTATTTATTATAAATTTCTCGTTTAATATACTCACCTCTCATGGATTCAGCATAAGTATTATGACCTGATTTTCCTTGAAGAATATCTGGTGTAAAATGATTGTGTAAATCAAATATCGCATTACCTAAAACTTTTACAAGAAAATTAACAGTGACAGCATTATCTACATGTTCAGGGTCTTTAAGGTTTGTTATACGTTTATTATTACAATTATACACTTTACTATCCTTTAATGATGTTGTAATGGTCTGTCCTACAGTTGCAGCATCATTTGCTTCTCTTCCTTGTGCCAAGTCTCTTATCACTCTATTTTTACATGTAAACCATCTAAAATATCGATCTGGATCTAGATGTACGGTTTGTGATAAAGCAGCTGCATCTTGTTTTTCATAACCCCATCCCATATTTGATAACTTTTTATCCATGCAATCCCAAGCATCATTTTTGTATGTTAATAAATTAAACTTTTCATTACCTTGAACAAATTCATCCCCTTGCTTCGATACTACTTGATCTTGTTTTACAAAAGAGGTTGTTTCTTGTTTTAAGGTTTCCATCATTTGACCCACTGTTGCACCATCTGATGGCGCCGAACCATCTTTAACATTTGCTAAACAATTATTAAAACAATCTATAACCCCTACATCACGTATGATGCAATGATCTTTAATATATTTTAGATTTACAGCATCGTTTTCAGTTTTTGGATAGCCTATATCATTAATAACAAATTTATAAAAAGAAAATCCATCTTTTGTCTTTTCAGGTATCAAAGAATGTAAATAGCGTCTATTTACGCTGTCTTTTGCATCTTTAGGGTCATCTACGTTGGATATACGTTTATTGTTGGCACTATACGTTTTCCCATTGAATTTTAACGTATTTTTTAATTCAGATGACAAATAACCTTTGTTTATCGCATCACCATTTTCATTTGGTTTACCAACGTTGATAATTCTATGATTTTCCGCGTCATATGTGTTATTTTGTAGTTTTAATGTTGGCGATATCTTTTCCTTTAATATTTTTAGATTTATTGCATCGTTTTCATCCGAAGGATCTTTTATGTTTTTTAACCTTTTATTACTCATATCATAATCTCCATCAGGTGTTTGTGGTAAACCAGCACTTCTTTTTAAACTATTGGCATAATATAACCCATCCGAGGAGTAACGTCCGAACTTGTCGACACTCATAGTGCAACTGAATAGTATTCTAGGGAGTAACGCATTTTTATGAGATTACCCCACGGTTTCGGAGTTCATCCACTAAAGCCACCCATTCGTTTTCCAATCCAGTATGACCCGCTTCTTTAGCTTCATGTATTAGTTTCATTCTATCAACCAATTTATTGATATTATTGTAATAAATCACATTTGTGTTATACAGTTTCTTCATTAAACCTGTACCTGTAACAGACTTGTTTCTTTTTCTTGGTTCTGTAGCACTTATATCCAAAGTGGATGACACAAACCTTCGTTTTACAGGTTTTCTTGGTATTATTGGCATTGGTTGTCTTCTCGTTGTTGGTATTAACTTGGATACAAATTCTCTATATTTTAAAGACTTTGATCTAAAAACAGGTTGGTCAGCTGAATACTTCCTCCTGTATGCATTAGTTTGTTCCAAAATCTTTTTATATGCTTCCATGTCTTTTTCTTTAACTAACAATTCTAAAGGCTTATTTTCAAATAATAATTCAAATAATCCTCTTGTGCCCTTATATCTTTGATCACCAACAATAATATTATCATGTTCATCAATGTTTACCGGGCTATTACCAACCATTAAACCCTCTTCTGTTAATCTTACTCCATAACTATGGTAGTTTTTATTAGGGTTTGTTCCAGCTAACATTTTTATCATGTATTTCCTTCCTAAAGGTCCTTTGTTATGAATGTTTTCACCCAACAAGCTTATGTTTGACGGACCTTCCCTTGCTTCTTCTTTTTCCTCTTCACTAGCAGTTGATACAACTTCATGTCCTCTTTTGGCTTTTACTTCATATAATTCTCTTATTCCACTATAGTCTGGTGATTCTAGCTCTCTTTCGGGTTCTCCACCGGTAAAACCACTATATGTAGAGGATTCCGGGTCTTCATCGCTAAAATCTTCTGATTTTACATTTTCTCTTTCAAACTTTGTAATAGGTGCAATCGCATCTCCTTCCAATACAGGTTTAGCAAATTTTTTGTTTAATTGTTTCAAGGGTTCAGTAATAGGTTTAAAAGTAGATTCAAGGAATTTCTCCCTCTCGCTAATACCTAGTTTCAATGCTCTGTTTTTAGCCCGAATAGAATCACTAAGTGATTTTATTTCTTTTACTAATTTTTCTTGGTTAACCATGTTTGTAGCAAGACGTGTTGTACAACAATGAATGTGTTATACCACGTTTAATGTATTAATATAAATTTATCAAATCCTATCCTGTATCGACCATTGTTTAGCGGTTGTTCCTTCATAATTGTTAGGAACCCATACTTTTCAGCCCAAGCCTTTCCACACAACTCTTTAAATCGTTCAAATGTCATATCCGCATTTACATGATCAAAATATATATGTTTTAGGTTGGTTTCGTCCTGTTTAAATACAATTAACATGTTTGCATTGTCTCTAATGAGTTGTTTAGGTATTTTGCTGTAAGTTTGGCCAATATAAATGCTATCTATGTTGTTATGTCGACCCATAGCGAAGTAATTCCTTATTGTGTTTTGGTTTTCACAAGATACATCGTCGAATATAAACACGGAGAATGGTTTAGCTTCTTGTGGCTGCATGACACTCTCGCTTGCATTAAACTTTAAATATTTAACTTCAGGCACATTAGTCAGTATTTTTTCCAATAATTGATACTTTGGTTGTTGTAGTGATTTTGAAAATACATATAGATTGTTAAATCGTAATCCTTTAGGGTTTGTAATCAAATTGAATACTACATTAGTTTTTCCACAGTTGGAAGGTCCGGTAACCAGACAACGAACGGTGTTTGGTAACAAATTGCCATGCTTCCCACTATTGAATTCTGAATTATCCACTGTGAGTTCATCTATATTATTAATAGTAAAACTCTCTTTTTGTGGTACTATCTCCATCCTTTGTAATGGTTCAACCTAAAATGATTCTCTATCGTTATATCAAATCCTTTTTAGGTATCCAAGAATCTTCCGTCTTATTAAATCCTAACCATCGTACTTTGACCTTATCTTTTTTCCGTTGCAACACCTTTTCAACTAAATATACATCGCCTACTGTTGATTTTAACATTTCATGTCCATAAAACCCTCCTTCAAGCAATTGTCCTTTATTATCTTTTAAAATATATGTCTCAGGTACTGTAGGTTGTACTTTGAATACAGTAAAAACCTCATTGGTCCAATTTGGCAGGTATCTTTTACTGAATACACCTTTATATTTACTTATTCGCACTTTATCACCCACATTAAATTTTTTAGGCTTTAGTTTTTCAACTTTTGGTTTAGTATTCGTTTTTATACGTTTTAATACAAGGTTTTCATTTTTACTAGTTACTTGGTTTGGTTTCATCCCGATAGTCCTATGAAATTTGTTATTGTAATCGTTTATAAGTTTTGGTAACATATCAATCCATATGTGCGATCCTCTGTTGGAAAACATTTTATACATTGCACTTTTTAAAGTTCTGTTGAATCTTTCGATTATTGAGGCTTTTACTTCTGAATTGGTTGAATAATGGTTTATATTGTGTTTTTTCATTAAATTTGCAAATTCCTTATTAAAATATTCTTTTCCATCATCTGTTTGTAAATGTTTAATAGTATGTTTGTCTCTTTGTATAGCTGTTTCCATTGCTTTTGTAACACTTTTGCCACTTTTATCTTTTAGTGGTAAAGCATCTGCCATTTTTGAAAAACAGTTAATAACAGTCAATATGTATTTATATCCTTTATTTTGTTTGCTATAAGGAATCATTTCGATTAAATCCGCTTGATATAAATCATTAATTCCTTTTATCACCGTATTTCTTCGTGGAAACTTTCTTCTTGCAGGTTTATGAAGTTCGTTGACAATTTGTTGCTTCAAGTCCTTCATATTGCAGGTTTCAATGTTTGTTGTATCACATGTATAATCACAATGAATGTTGTTTTAAATATTCACATCATTTATATGGGTCAAGGTCATCCAAACTTGTGTAAAAAAATGGGGAACACGGCGTTGGACTTGCCGTGTTCCCCATTTTTTTACGGAAGGAGAAAGGAATAAGGTCGTAGTTGTAGAAGGACGAAGAATAGGTTACTAGTTGATAGGGTTTAGAGAGTAGTGGCCAAAAGGAAGAGTGTGGATTTTGTCGGGCATAATGTATCTTTTATCATCCCGAGCTGACAACGCTTTTTTAATTTCGGTGACACTGTAGACTTGATGCTTAAAGCTTCGGATATTGTTGAATGTTGCTGATATCGTAGTATCTTCAAACAAACAAGTCTTGTAGTGGTCAAATGTCACGTGTTTTTTCAAATAAGATGTCTTCACTCCTTTTGCTTTCTTCACTGTCGGTGTGTTGTTCTCGTGGTACATCTTAAATGAATACAATTTCGCCATCAGCGCCACTATTTCTTCTAAAAGCATTCCATTTGCTTCATCTTTGAATTTTCCAATTACTTTTTTATATTTTTCATTAAAATTTGGATGGTTTTTCGGATAGTCAGAAAAATCGAAATCTTCTTTGTATGGAAAAGTCCTTAGGTCTTCATACATGTCCAAAGTCTTTATCCAGTAGATAAACGCGTCCGTATCCATGTATGCGACTCCAATGTTTTCCCTTCCGTAATGTTTAACCATTTTGTTATAATGGAAATCATACATCAGGGTTTTACTTATATCCAAAATCGACATACCTATGTATAACGGACGGTCCATGACTATTGTTGTTTTCTTCATACTGACAGCGACTAGATTTTCGTTTATAATCATGGATGTTCCGAAATTTGGTTTTTGCACTAATTTTTCCAATTTCCTAGGATCACTCACTAATTTTACATTTTTGTGTTTTCTTTTGTTCTCCAAGGTCTTCCCAAAGATGGCATTGTTCATTAATTTATAGAAGTCCTTTTCAAATGCTGTTGTCGCTGCAGCTCTTCTTGCAGTGTTGGAATCAATATATGGTTTCAACCAACAAGACTGGGTGAATTCAATTGCTCTATGAATTCTCACTATACGTAGACCCAATTCAAGAGCCTGTTGAACTACCCAGTAGTGAGCCACATAGCGATCCTTATTCTCCAAGGTCATCATCAATTTTGGCCATCTTCCTGTCGGTGAAACTTCAGTCTTGGCTAGGAGAGGCAAGTCGTAGTGATGGTCATGAAGGTGCTCCGGGTATTCAAAATCACAGTCCAAAATATAGCCTTTTGGACCATCCTTTGGAATCTGTGAGATGTCTCCGATGGTGGCCGGGTCGATCCACTTGAAGTCAGCGTAGGGAAGCGGATTTGACATTGCCCAACCATAAAGGTTGTTTGCATCAAAATAGCCAAGGTAGACCGATGGTTGTTGCTCGTCGAAGCCGGGGATGTACTTGTTGTTGGCTTTGACATGACGTGTTACAGCTTGTGTCAAACCGCCCCGTACACCAGATTCCATCATGAGCACCATATCAATATCCGTTAGAAGTTCCAGTCGACAGTTGGTTGACTTTAGCATAGCTTGCCATGCTAATCCTGGAGATGTGTACGAGTGTAGAGGGTCCAGTCCATAGGCGGAGAAGCAGGTGTTTCTGAATTCTTCCATCACATCGCACAGCAGAGTTACGTCCAATTTTATATAAAAGTCAGAATATTCCCCTAAGGTTTGAATGTTTAGTTGGTTCCAAACATTACATGCATGATTGTAGTCTTCAACGGAGATTTCACTTTCGTTTAATTTGCTGTTGAAGGCTTCAATCGGCGGTAGACTGGTTTCTTCAAATTTTTCTGTAGAAGTTATGTAATCGTAGGGGAACACTCCTTTCCGTAATACTAGGTCTAATTTATCTTCAGGTACAATTTTTCTGGTTTCTTTTAGGTCTTCTCTTCTTAGGTTCTCTGACAATTTGGCTAAACTAGATGCCATAAATCTGTAAGAGTCTACGAAGCGAAGTTTAATTTTACCTACTGTTTTTGAAAAGCTGATGTACTTTTCCAATGTTGTAGCAAGAACATCAATTTTACCGTCATCTCTTCCTAACTCCGGGATAATAAAGTGGGAGTCGTAGCCGCTAAGATTGTGTAAAACGACAGGAATAAAGTTTGGCAGTTTGTAATTTATATTGCATGAATTACAAGCAGCTCCTCTGTATAACCCTGTCAGGTGATCGTGATCTCTTACTTTTGGATTTTCTTCACTGAACATCTTCTTGCATAAATAGCATCTTGTCGCTAAGTTGTATTCTTCTTGTTGATTTTGGTTTAAAGGTTCCATAGGTACAATATTACCGAACAAGCGTTGAACCTTTCCAGCAATATCGTACAGTTGGTCTACAAAATACTTAGCGGCTTCTTCACCACGGTAGAGTATTGGAGTGGATGTTAAACCATAGTCTTGCAATTGGTTTTTAGACAAGGTTGATTTAACTAGTAAACAAAAACTGTTGGGCTGATGCAACTGATATTTTGTTCTTCTAGTCACTTCGCCGTCCGGCAGCTCCTGTGGTACTAACGTTGATTCAAAATCTGCATAGACCACTATTGGAATTCGGTATTGGTGAACTGTCTTGTTAAATTGGATACACGCTCGAGATGGTGGTGGCAGACTAATCTTCACTTCATAGTTCTCGTTGCAAAGTCTTTTATGTTCCAATAACCAGTCCAATCCTCCACGTCTTGAATCTTTCCAAGAAAAGCAGAAACATCTCTTGCAAACTGTAATCCTATTTACTCTTTTGGTCAATTGTTTTACAACTAAGGCTTCAAAGTCCTTTATCCATACATAATGGGAAATTTCACCCTTAGTTATCAATAGCAAGTCCGTGTGGTTTCTTTGCTCAACCTTTACTACCCGCAAAGGATAAACGTTGTTTGAATCATCCAGACCAAAAACATTCACTGAAACGCCAGGATTTTTCTTTTCAAATTTGTCTATGTCTTTCAATGTAACTGGGTAGGTGAGGCCTTGAAAGTTGTAGCGGTGTTCATTTTCGTAATATTCTCTACCAACTCTTTCAGGATGATCTTTAACATACTTGGTTAACATTGCATACTTAAAACATTCATTACCTTCATTTTGCACATTCCTACACGATTTAGTGTTTTGGATTTTCTTTGGTAAAGGGATAAAACTACTACCCCTTAAACCATATCCATGCTTGTGAACCCTTACATCCATACCTTCGATTGATGACAAAGTCCATCCAGATCCTCTTCCTTCATGTTCTTGAAGTTTTGTTATAAGTTCTTCCAAGCATTCTTCAATAATATCATCGATGTTGGAGGTGAAGGTAAGGGTTCGGTTTTTGGTAATGAACGCTCTCAATGCTGTTTCACCATCAGTATTGTTAAACATAGCCTCTAACACCATTCCAAATTTAATAAAATTTAGCCTTTGTAATTCTTCCCTCAACGTTTGACCAACAAGTTCCTTAGCCTGGGTTATGAATGTTTCCAATTCCAATTGAACGTTATTAATTTTGAAATGTGTTACAACTCGTCCTGGCAAGGCTGTGGTGCGCAGTTGTCTTACATCTTCCAGTTCTTCTTCTTCCATATCCTCTTCTTCGGTGTCCTCTTCTTCGGTGTCCTCTTCTTCAATAGGTCTTGTAGCAGTAGATGGTCCAGCACCAGCAAATTGAATCACACTAGGTCTTCTTCTTTGCATTTGCTGTAGATAGCTGTCGTAGTAGTCCATCTGCTTCTGGTGCTCTTCCAAAAACCGGTCAATTGAGTCTAAGTCTATTTCATCCATGGTAATATCTTCTTTTCTATCTTCGTCTTCATGTACTTCTCTGTGTATGGTGAAAAGATCTTCGTCTTGAAAGATTTCCCCACAAATGTCGCAAAGAGCCATTTCAAACAGTTTGGCTTTGAATGCACACTCTGTGAATGTCCACGCAATAATGAGCAGCGCACTCCACCGGGACCCTTTATATCCGAGGCAGATAGGTGGGGAAAGTGACGTCATATGGAAACAGGTTATCACTTATGTGCTAAATTTAGCCTTTACACAACCGTTTGTAATACATTTATCAGTAGGCTTGATAAATTGATGATATTTGGTCTAGATTCAATAATTTGTACAAGTTTTTTCAAAGATGTCTGTTTGAGCAAGTTTATGTAGGTCAAGGTCATTTGGAATTATTATTTTGAGCGGGGGATAGAGCACTAAGCAGCATCATTTACTACAAAGTGCTCTATCCCCCGCTCACATTCTTTTTTAACTTTTTGTTTAAACTTTTTACAAGGGTGAAACATCACCATCAGAGTCGGAATCATCCTCATCACGGAATAGGTAGCGATGACAATACATAATTCTTCTGGCAACTAACATCCTATCCATTGGACGATGGGGAGTGTCTTGTTCTTGTTCTTAGATGACGACTCTAATGTTTCGTAGGCATGCAAGTCCACCTCATTGTCCGTTGAACCAGCTTCGTCAGAGTCCGTTTCAATATCCATTATCTCTTCCTCCTCCTCTTCTTGATCAACCGCAGGTAGTTGGTCCTCTACTTCTATAATTTCTAGAGGTATAACCTCCAGAATAGAGACAATTCTGTTGCGATGGAACACGGTGTTGTCAAGTGGAGCCATGGTATGAAAGTGGTGTATCTATCCAATTGGTTTGCCCTTTTTATACCCCCACCAACTATACATTTTATGTGGGTCAAGGTCACGTAAAGATACCCTTTGAGCGGGGGATAGACCACTAAGCAGCATGCTAGTCCATTGCCGCAAAGTGATCTATCCCCCGCTCTATTCCGCAGACCACACTCAAGTCCAAGTCCACATCCAAGTCCACATCCATATGTTACACTTTATTATTACTGCCACCAAGTAATTGTCACTCGCACATTTACTTGGTTTTGATAAAGGTACTGCACAAACTCCATATTGGTTGTTTGTTCGTTATACAAATGCATCATGAAATATGCAATCTTATCGATTGCGGCATTGTCCAACGGTTCGCAATTCACAAGTTCCAATGTGCCCTGGCTGGTCTTCTCCTCTATAAGTTCCACCACTTCGTTGATGTCTTCTTCCAAGAGGATGAACTCAACACTGAAGCTCTCCATTGTTGTTGATAGTGTCTAGACAAATGCTTGACTAAATGCTTTATTCATCAGTCCTACATATATACCAATTTCCCCCTCCTATTACCCATTCCCCTCTACCTTTATATGGGTCAAGGCCATCCAATAATACCCTTTGAGCGGGGGATAGACCACTAAGCAGCATGCTAGTCCATTGCCGCAAAGTGATCTATCCCCCGCTCTGTATTCCACACAAGTCCTAGTCTTTACACACACACATAAGCCCCCAGTCTTTTACACTTACTCATATACTCTGTCCTCCCTGCCAATTAAGAGTTCCCCATGTTTGCCACTATTTTCAATTAACCTTTCCAAGTCCCAAAACACAATGTCCAAATTAACCAAGTTCGCTCGTCCAATTTGAAACACACTATTCCCCCAAAGTCACTTGCTCTCACTTGTTGTCCTGTATACTGCTTCTTCTTCCACGCTACAATCACTACCCTACCTTCTTCAACAACCATTCTTTTAACGTTATCATACACCTTCTTCAACATCCCTTTACAGTTTAAATAGTTTATGGTTACATACTCCCACTCCTTACCAATGATCAGTGATCCACTCATTTTCTAGCGTTCCACTGGAAGGTTCAAAGCAGAATGAAGTCGGGATGTACAGACCCCCTCTTTTATACCAGTTAACCGGTTGTCCTTGCTGTAAAGTGGGTCAAGGTCATCCAATGCTACCCTTTGAGCGGGGGATAGACCACTAAGCAGCATGCTAGTCCATTGCCGCAAAGTAGTCTATCCCCCGCTCTGTATTCTACACACACACACACACACACACACATGTCCCTGTCCAAGTCTTTCATTACATACCCAATATATATTCAGTTCCTTCATCATCACTATCACTCATCACTGCTTCCACAAACTCCACAGGATTAAAGTTAAATTGTTTCAATTGTTCTTTTAAGTTTTCAATTTGTTGGTCCTTTACTTCTAAAACACTGTGAAGGTGTGATATGTAATCCGCTGCCTCGTTGATGCTTGCTACTCTCGGATCGCCTAACTTCAAGCTGGGAACTACACCCTGCAGCCTGTAGTACGCCATACGCCTTTCTTGCTCCTGCCGTTGACCAGGACTGAGCAAGCCTTGCCCGTCTTGGCTCACCTCCAGCAAGGTCCGTAGCATTGGAGCTTTGCAGGCGTTTGCCCGAGCAACAGTTATGCTGTGGAATGGTCGAGCAGGTCCACGAGTAGCAGGCAGGACGTTGGCAGCACGCCTTCTTGAAGAAGAAGAGG
Organism: Neoaliturus tenellus; assembly: GCA_030545055.2. NCBI lineage: Eukaryota > Metazoa > Arthropoda > Insecta > Hemiptera > Cicadellidae > Neoaliturus > Neoaliturus tenellus. The sequence goes on along the minus strand of CM061534.1, from coordinate 26,612,738 downwards.
AAGCCTGAGAAGTTTTGCAGTTGGAAGCCATGTTGAAGTGAGGTATTCAGCTAAGCGATACAAAGCAGAATAACCAAACTGCACATCAATACCGTATATATACACTTATCAGTGGTGGGGGTACTAGCTAGCCTTGGTAAAGTGGGTCAAGGCCATCCAAAAACATTACCAGAACGGGGGATAGATCACTAAGTGGCATGTTAGTCCATTGCCACAGAGTGATCTATCCCCCGCTCTGTATTTCACATTCACGCACACATTCATACATATACACAAGTCCCAGTCCAAGTCTTTACCCACACACCTATCCACTCTCATCCTCACTATCATCACTGTCCAACAGGCTTTCACACTTCTTAATCAGTTTTTCCCATTTACTCCTGACATAAAGTAGCTCCCTGCGAGTATTCTCTAGCATTCTGTCCCTTTGCTCTATCACTTCGTCGTACCACTCGATGATGTTTGGTGGAGTCTGAGTTGATGCATCCGTCGTGGTTGGTTGAGACGCTCCGCTGCTCCGCAACTCCTTCCTCACAGGACCAAAGCCGGAGAATCGGACACGACTTCTTGACGAAGGCGCCGATCGGATTGGTCCAATGCTCGGGCTGGAGTTGGAGGCGACCGGGCCAGAGGTAGAGGCTGGGACGTTCATAGCAGACATGGTGGTGTTCAGCTTAACGGTGTAAAGCAGAATGAGAGGACGGTTGATCACCACTCCTATATATATCCATTTTTAGTGGTGGGGATAACACTGGGGGGGGGGGGGTTAAAAGAAATTTTGCTTAGTCTTCCCGGTCATCAGTTTTACATACCTTTAGCACACCCATTATTTTGGTTTCTTCAATAACTTTACACACCTCAAACACCCAAGCAAACAGCTCATCTATGTTGTTATAGTTAATTTTTGTCCAGTGTTCATACTTATGAGTTTGGTTGTTTATAATACATAGATAAAATGTAGACCCGTCTTGTCTTATACAATACTCAACTTCCATTCTATGCTGGTTTAGTACTTCCCAAGCATTGTGTTGATCTATCAAGAAGTCACCACCTTTGTAATTGTACCGTGACATGTTTACACGGAGCACAGAAACTGACTGAAGCAAATGAACGGCTCATACAAGCTTAGTAAGAGCGTTAGAGTGGGGGTATCACGTGATACACAACATTAGTTGTAAGTAATTTATATGGGTCAAGGTCATTCAAACTTTGAAAAATTTTTACCTCCAAACACTTGTAGCAAGCTACAAGTGTTTGGAGGTAAGTTTTTATTTGTTAATGATTTATTTGTACCTTAGTCTTCACCCTCAAGGACACGGTTTGAGATTGTCCCAGTGACTTTACATCACCGCCAGGTTAAAGTATTATACAAGTCAAGTATTTTTTTTTTATTAGTTGACTTGTATAATACCCCTCTCCCTTACTTTAAGAGGGTTAAGACTAAATTTGGAAAAATAATTTGGAAAAAGACTTTTTAAATATTGTCCAACACAGCCTAACAATTTTGTTTTTTTTTGGTGGGCCCATGTCCTAGTCCATTTCCCACACGGTTTCACATCCTTTCCTTCGTATTAGATAGGCTTTAGGTATGAAAAATTCTCTTTGTACCATACGAGGTGGTACTTGCATTGTACAAAGGCGGCCTTCACCTTTTACAACGATTTCTACTTTCTTATTACCTGCTCCATATGTCTGACCAATGAAATAGTATTTTTCATCAACCTTTAGCCTTCTAATATCCCGCGGTTGCGGACCGTGGGGATGTCTGAACTTGAACGTTTTAGGCTTAATGTACAGAGTATAGGGTTTGAATTGCCGAAATTTGACTGTACTTTTGAGGTGTCGTTGGCAGCGATCCCCTTCTGCACAAGCAAGTTTCTGGCAACACAAAACCCCAAACTTACTAGACATCCAAGCGTAATCGCATTTCTTACCCTTGCCAGCAGGGGCTTTAACGCGTTTACGTTTCTGTGTTGGACTCTTTAGCGGAGTGTCTTGGAGCTTCTCTGAATTAGGCTGGCTAGAAGGGATGGGGTTGGAAGGAGGTAGAAGGGGCAAAGATTGTTCAAGCGGGATGGAGCAAACAATTTTGGGTGGGGTAGGAGAGCGTGTTAGGTCTATGGTGGGAAGATCAGGGGAGAAGATGGATTTACGGGGTAGTTTGGTTGGTGTAGGTGGCATGGGGGATATAGGTGAAGGACATTGGGATGTAGTGTATGAGAGGATTTTCCGGGTTCTGCTGTATGGGGTGATCCTCGACCTAGACGTCTCTTCAAAAGCCGCAGACTCCGATCCTGAGTCCGATAGCAGCGAGAGTGCTGGAGAGGCTACCGGGACTCGGCCTGACGACTTGACGAGTTCTCCTGACGATGGCTGTGCACCAGCCTCTTCCACTGTCGCCGGCAATGGTGACAGGCTGGGCATTGAGGCGGGCTGTGGTGGCGGCGGCGGCGGTGGCGGCATCGTCAGGCAGCTCAGGATGTTCGCAGTCATCAGGTATTCCAGGATCGAAGTCGAGGATGATGAGGGTCGAGACGCGTCGGTCGAGGTTGAAGTTGATGGGTAGTTTTTTAGCTTCAGACCCATTTTACCCATTGTAATAAATGAAAAGAAGTGAACGTGTAAAACAAAAGTCTCAAGAGCGAGAGAGAGTACCTGTCCGTATGGGAGCTTGGACCGGAATGAGAAGTGCGTGCAGCCCGGCCGCTTTATATCCCCACCGGGGCTGCCACGCCCAGGATATTAGGGGTGGGGGTGGGGGTGGGGGTGGGGGTGGGGGTGGGGGTGGGGGGGGGGGGGTTCGCACTTTTTGCGGGGGGGGGGGGGTTCGCACTTTTTGCGGGGGGGGGGGGGGTTCGCACTTTTAAAAAAATAAGCCCCACTTGAGGCATTTATGTTACCATAGCTGAAGCCTCCCAAGGGACCCAACTATTAACAACTCCAAACTTGTGGGTTACAAATACCTAACTGTTATATTTTTTTTTTTAACAGACATTAATAAATTAACTGTGTTAATAAGACCTGACTGTTAAACACTTTGAAAGATTTTACATATTTAGGTCAAGGTCACAAAAAAACTTTAAAAAAATTAAGCCCCACACCCCCCTTTGGGGGTGTGAGGCACTTGGGTTGTCATCGCTGTAGCCTCCGAAGAGACCCAACTATGACAACAAGGCAACATCCAATGTCGTGTACCCTTCGCCACGCAAGACTTGTAAACATTTACTGCATTGTCTTTTCAGTAGTTAACAAAGATTCATTTACATAATTTTGTGTTTCCAGAAGGAAACAAACTGAGGACACCCTAGTGGCTTACGTCCTCGTCCGAGTGCAGAGGCCGCCGCAACCTTTTGCATGCCAGCGTACAAACGGACATGCTCCCAAATGCCATCCGCAACCTTTTGCATGCCTGGCAGGAGCCTACCGATAATTAAAATAGGCTTTACACGGGGGCCTACTCCCGTAACCTATCTTTAATATTTTTCATTTAAAATGCATTGAATTTTTACAAGTCTTTGTAGGTCAAGGCCACACGGACATTAAAAAATTTCGGCCCCCGTACATCCATGGCGAACCACGAATGTTCGGGGGCCTTGGGGACTAAAACACAAATAGCTAACAAAGATTCATTTACATAATTTTGAGTTTCCAGAAGGGAAACATACTGAGGACACCCTAATGGCTTACGTCCTCGGTCCGAGTGCAGAGGCCGCCACAACCTTTTGCTTGCCAGCTTACAAACGGACATGCTCCCCAAATGCCATCCGCAACCTTTTGCATGCCTGGCAAGGAGCCTACCAATTATTAAAAGTGGCTTTACACGGGGGCCTACTCCCGTTCCCTGACTTTACAATTTACTTTGAGCATTGCAAAAGCTCAAGGGGGGATTGCTAAAACAAGCGTATACACTTTAGAAAAATATAACACACTTACAACACACAATTGAGCTCAACGTAGTCAATGCTGGAACAAGCACATACATGTTAAACACATATAACAAACAAGACACAAAGGATAAAAGACACACAGGAGACATAAGGTACAAGTAAAACACTCTCATATAAAACAATTCGCAATACCCAAACGCAAGCGCAATATCTTACAACTAATACAAGTCTTAAAGTTAGAGTAGACTTCGCTAAACACTGAAGGCGCCATTCAATGTTTAGTGATGCCTATGGCGGTCCGTCCCGATCGTTCACGTTCAACGCGCGGGAGCGGACTGCGAGCCGGCTCTGGCTGGGCCCCCTTATATCCCCACCGGGGCTGCCACGCCCAGGATATCAGGGGTGGGGGTGGGGGTGGGGGTGGGGGTGGGGGTGGGGGTGGGGGTGGGGGTGGGGGTGGGGGTGGGGGTGGGGGGGGGGCACTTTTTGTCGGGGGGGGGGGGCACTTTTTGTCGGGGGGGGGGGGCACTTTTTGTCGGGGGGGGGGGGCACTTTTTGTCGGGGGGGGGGGGGCACTTTTTGTCGGGGGGGGGGGGCACTTTTTGTCGGGTGGGGGGGCACTTTTGTCGGGGGGGGGGGCACTTTTTGTCGGGGGGGGGGGGGGGTCAGGTAAGTTAAGTGGGTCAAGGTCACCCACAACACTTGTACTCTAAGTGTTGGCTATACCCCCACCACAACTGGGTCCCTAGGCTGCACAACACCGCTTCGCCAGTATGTCTCCGGCTTCCATGTGGTGCGTCTCGCTGTTCTCTAGCTCTCTATATGTAAGTAATTTTACAAGTTCTGAATGTAGGTCACTACACTTTAACTCTGGGACGATATCGACTTGTAGTATTTCAGTGTTTTGACTCAAGGTCATCACACTTTAACTCTAGCACATCAGTTATCGTACCAGAGGTGCTCAATAACCTAACTTGTAATGTTTAGGGTGGCGTTTGCACGCCACGTGGTATCGCCATGAGTGTCCAGTCCAGGTTTTAAGTTAAATTAATTTTACTGTAATCTTTTCCATTTCCGCTTCGTTTTGCCAAAGTTTAAGGTGTCGCTTAATAAAGTGGTATTTCTCTAAAGTTATAGGAGATTGCAAGGATACAATTAGTTTATTTAGGAGACTCTTCATCTTGGAGTTTAACACAATTTCCACTTTGACTTTGCTTCCACGGCTCTCACAGCCTAAGCTGTACAGGAATGTTTCTTCTAGTGCCAACTCCGGCCAAGAGAACAGTGTGTTCACTGTAGGACAGCTCATGGTGAAGTGATGCGATACTCCAGCGTACCACCTCACCTTCCCCCGCCACTGTGACCTTCCCCCACTCCTGCTGTTTCCCCCACCTCTTTTCCCTTGACTCATGCGCTACAAGCAGTCTCTCAGTATTGTGCGGACTTTTGTGAGGTGAAGCCATGTCGCAGGACACTTTAGGTAAGAAACTTAGCCGTGTTAAGACTTTATTAGTTGCTCACTGTCCACCACTCAAAGTTAGGAGAGTTTCAACTTTAGCTAAGTGGCGCAAACTGTTGCGCGGACACCCTAAGTTTTATACAAAACAGACTAATGTCAGTTTTACTGATGAGGATTTGTTTAAAATATTGGATGAAATGACTTTTCCTTGCAAAATTCAGTTAGTTACTCCCATTCCTGACAGTTTAGAGTCTTAGTCTCTCAAGCCGATATACCTAGCATACACAGAGCCTGACAGTCAGTCACTCGGTGGCTGTCGTGGGGTGCGCATCGGTGTCGGCGCTCCATTGTTAGGTTTTCAAGGTCACAGTAATATCAAATTGTTGGTGTTGTGCTGGTTCAAGGTCACCTGAGGAATAACCGATTGCCCATTTAGGCAGAGTCATGTCAGAAACTCGAGTTTAACTTGGCACTTTTGCCGTTTCTCGTCGAAAATTCGCTCCAAGTGGTCAAGGTCACGGGGACTCTGACTGAAACTCGGAGCGTAGTGCGAGAAACGGCAAAAGTGCCAAAAAATTTTAAGTTTCGGCGTGATGACCTCAGTGGCGTCGGGTGACGTCATTTTGATGACGTAAGGGGTGATGACGTCATCAGCACGTCATTTCTGTGGACGTCATGGGTGTGACGTCATAGAAATGACGTCATTAGTGATGACGTCATCGATGACGCAATCGATGACGTCCATCGATGACGTCATCGGTGAGGTCATTGACCTCGATGACGTCATCCCTCAGGTGACCTTGAACTGGGCCAGCACCAACAATTTGACACTACTATTAAATACTGTTTACTTCACTACTGTGAGCACGAGCCAATCGTACAATTGTGGGGAGTTATAGAAAGTATCGAACAAAACCTCAAGAAGTGGAGGGTGATTCAAATATGTCAACTGAGACGATTGGAATGTAAGCTCTTTTACTCTTGGAATGTTGGCCTATATTTTAACTTTTGGGGAAAAAAGGGCACCACGGTATTATGTAAATAGTGGTGAAAATGCACGTATATGATTAATAATATCTAAAGTTTCCATATTCTAACCTTTCTTGAGCTGCACATCACCGAAATCGTTAGGTTATTAAAAGCACTTTATGTTTCACATTGGCTGAAAATACAAAAGTTGAATAAAAATTGACGAACAAAGTATAAAAATCTTTGGAACTGTTAAAAATAATTTCTGATTTGTTTCGTTACGTTTTAATATAAATTTCTATTGTGGAAATACCTATCTATATACAGAATGCCGGAGGAACAACAAATCAGAACTTCAGGGCATGATTGCTTGTACAAAAATAAAGAAAAATGTTTTACATAAATATATAAAAAATACCATATACTGTATAAACATAAAATTTGGATTGAAAGTGTTAAACGTAGTCCTAAAGAACTTAATAAAACCACTAACAGCGATTTTAATTATTACACTTGACAATTTTTATTTCCGTAAAGCATGGTTATACTCAGTTAATATTTGGCATGGAAACTTTATTGATAGGGTTTACAACACTGGACGAACGACTGTAGGGTTAGGTTTAACATTACCCTGGATGGTTATCCAGAGGTGATATAACTACTAAGAATTGCATTAAAAATTGTACATTTTTGCTTTTAATTTAAATATTTTTTGTAATTTACATTGTTTTCATAGGTTATTGCATGTTTCTCATATGTCTGTGTGTAATTGAATCTTGCATTATATTTAAGTAAATTTGATAAGGCCTCTGTCTTATTATTTTATTATGTCTCAATTCAACATCTCTGACTGGCAAAATTTTAGAAGTGTCAATAAAAAAATCGTAATTTTCCAGAAAAGGGAAATTCTTTTGAAACAAAGAATCCAATGTATTTAATAAAAAATAAATATAATTGATTCGAACGTATGCCCCTCTTGATCTTAGTGTGATACTAACAATGATATGTATAATGCATCCCTTTGGATGGTGGTTCATCTCTTACTAGCAAGCTTTTGAAAGCGGCAATTGAAAACTCTTATATAAAAGATAATAATACTGCAAAACGAACTAGTGAGTGTATTTAACATAAAAAATATATAATATTACTATCCTATATAAATTCACTTATTTGTAGATAGACTAACTTATTAAATATTTTGGCAAATGCACTCGATATACGTCTGTAATATTTACACTTAGGTGAGTTAACTTTTTTTAGAGAGAGAGTAAACATCCATATCGTTGAGAAGTGAGAATGGTTTATGAAGACTACAAGTAACATTCTCATATCTATTTCAAGAAACTTTGTATGAAATTCGAAGGGCCTTGTGTCTATTAGAATCAGTTTGCCTGAGCAAAGTTTGCTAGTTTTGGAATTTTCTTCCAGTGTTTGGTTGACTTTAGGAAATGTAACGTTTCCTCATGATGGTCTCCTCTATCACTTTTGAAACCGATTCTCAACAATCGTCCCGTGCCGATAAAATTGACCAAGCTTATGCAGTTGCAAACTCATTTGTATATTCCTGGAATGGTTATCTCCTCGTCCTTTACTCATTCAGGTCGTGATTTTACTATTGGAAAAAGAGATGAAAAGTTGTGGAGTAGTAGGCTAGGAAAATTGCAGATGGAAAACGTGGACATACAAGGTTCATCCGGATACTTTTGATGTGCATAAGGGATGTGAGATGTCCAAATCTAAGCCCCGCATGAACCATGTTTAGTTTAAGGAATTTCCTATATGATTACACACGAGGAAGTTTTATAGGAACTTTTGGGTTGCTCAGCTTTAGAGGAATTGACGTTATACCATGAGAACCATCCTGAGTGTCCAGGAAGAGAGATATCAAACATTGAAACACATATATCGTTGTAAAGTGAGAATTGCTCACAAAGAGAAGTCCAAATCTAAGACCTGGAAAGCCATAATATCCTCTGAAACAAAGAAGACGTGTATTTAAGAACTAATCATGTATGGTGGCATGTGTCCAAAATAAAATCTAACAACAACGCTATCAAATATGTAGTATTAATGTTCTGAGGAACAACTTGGATTTGATTTGCTATAGATCAGCTTGTATCAATGAAACATTTCAATATATATTGTAAATTGTAATATTGTAAACAAAAGAAATAATCAAGTTGCTATCGCAATTAAAAAAAAAAAATACCCCCGTCGCAGGAGACCTGCGTACTCAGCGAATTTCCAAATTAGTAATATTAGTTTTGACCACATAAAACTGTACACCAAATAAAATCACATGCTCATAAATAGGGAAATAAATGGCTATTCTCCTTATGATAAATATAGGGAGAGTATGCAGGTATGCTGCCATGGGGAACACTAAAAGTAGGTTTTTATCATAAAAAAATTTATTTCGACCATATGAAGCCATGTACTAAGTTTTATCAATATCTGTCCATTGCTAAGGAGTTTCCCTATTCTCCATATAATTAACATGGGAAAAGAGTATGCAGGTTTGCTGCCATGATAAGAGCAAAAACCAAGATTTTTTACCATAAATAGATGAATCTCAACCAAATGAAGCTGAATACCAAGTTTCGTCGAAAAATATTGCTTAATAAGTGAAATATTAACACATCCCTATTCTCCATAAGATTAACATTGGAGCCCCAAAATACAATGTACTGTCTTTAGACTTTGTAATATCTCGGTAACCAATGAAGATAGAGCAAAGCTTCAAAATACTAAATTGTGTGTTTTTTTGAGCTAAATCCAATGGTCGAAATAAAAATTAAAAATTTTTTAAATTTACATATTAAAAATGCAAAAAACCCAATTTTGGGGTACAAAACCCCCCAAAACTACCCCTTCCGGTAGGTCGATATGTCTGGTTTACGAACTCATCCGAATAAACGTAGGATTACACATCTCTACCAAATTTGGTGTCGATCGGACCGTTTTTACGAGAGTTATCGTGCCTAGGGACACATACATACATATATATATATATATATATATATATATATATATATATATATGTATGTATATATATATATATAAAAATTTTAATGACTATTATTTTTGGTCTCTGGGCACCTAAAAACGAAAAAGTAACATGGTCCCGGGCTTAGGTCTTACCATGAGACCTACGGTAATAGCTTATTCCCTATGGGAAATTCGCTAAAAAAAAAAAAAAAAAAACATTGTATCCATTGATGGAGTGTCTCCCAAGTTAAATCTAAGAACAATGTTATGAAATATGTTATACTAAGGTTTCTGTATGAAAGAAAGTAACAGTTTTGTATAAATATACAGAATACTGAGTTTAGCTGTTATAGATCAGCTATCGTTTGTCGAGGTGCAGAAAAACTTCATCCAAAGAAACATTCCCAACTTATACTGTATGTTGTAATGAAAGAAAGGCACAAATTTTGGATTGAAGTTAGTGAATACTGAATTAATAAGCATCATAAATGCATAATAAAATAAAGTGAATAAACAATAACAACCATCCTCCATAATATAAATTGTAAAAGATATGAAATTCAATTATGAAGAAACAGCGAGATACAAAACAGTACATTTTGCAGTGATTATGTAATTCTTTGAGTTGAGAAAAATGTTGAAGGCAAAAATTTATTTACCCAAGGATTTTATTCTTTAAAATAAATTTTAAATTATCATGGGGTTTGTAAGTTAAAGTAAAGGAGATAATGTTTAAACAAGTTAAATAAATTTACGAAAGATGGAATTTTAATTACGTTTGAGGATGGAAATGTAAGAGCAAAAGACGCATTACTGTGGTACGGGCAGTCATGTAGTGCAAGGGTACTCAACCATGGTAAACAAAAACTCAATAACTGTGAGTGTATAGTTGTATATAACAGTGAAATGCAAGTTCAACTTTAAAAGTATTTAGGAATTTTGTCTGAGAGTTTTCAATTTTGTACTGAAGAATGCAGTTATTTCATTACTTGGATTTAATTCTAAAATGGAGAATTGCACCCAAGTAATAGATTTATGGTCTATCGGTTTTGACATATCTGACCTTGGAAGAGTGAAGGTTGGAACCTTGGTTATCAATGAGGAATCCTACGATGTTTACAGAGGGGAAAATTTAATAGGCCGTGATGAGCTTAATGACATCGTTCTAAGGAATTATTCCATTTCCAGTAAGCATGCAGTGTTGGAAGTGGAAGATTGGGAGACACACTTACTGTTTGACTGTGGGAGCACAAACAGAACATGGCTCGGGAAGATTTTATTGAAACCTAATGTCAGATATAATTTGCAAGGTGATGATGAAATTTATTTTGCTGACATAAAAGCAAAATACATCAAGCTTCCTAAGCCAGAAGAAAATAAACTAGATGATGACAGTCTTTCAGATGCTGGTTCAGAATCACTATTGAATACAGCACCCGTGGGCGATGACTTGGATTCAGACCTCTTGCAAAAGGACCTTCCTGTACTGCAGGCCCAAGATAACCAGGTAGAAGACACCCATGATGGCTCCAGTATAATCTCTGATCTTAATGACTCATCTCTTTTGGAAGAAAGACAAAAAGCTGCTACAAGTAAACTCCAGGTCATTGGTGATTCTGATGACTCAACAACAGATGATGAAAATGACTTTATTCCACCGTCACAAACTTTGAAAGAATTTGCCTCAAGTAGACATGAAGCTTCAAAGAACAAAGTTGTAAAAGATACATTAGGAGATATTTTTGGAAGTACTACGGAAGTGAGTGAAAAAAATTTAAATTTCAACACTCAAGAGCAAGAAATGCTTTTCATGACTGAAAACCCCAATTTTAATAAAGTAAACCTACTTGATACAGACTCTCAAAGGATATTTAATAGTGAAGTATTACATATCCAAAACCCAGAAAAGAAGATTGTGGATGACCATAATATTTTTGAAGCAGAGACTCAGGATAGTAGCATTGGTAATGGATATGAAAAAGAAGATAAACTAAAATCACAAAGTAGAACATCAAGAGATATATTTGAGGCTGAAACTGAAATTCCGTACCCTCCTGTCTCAAGTGATGTTGAAATGAGTGATTTAGCTCTTTCTGGTGCATTGACTGAACTGAATACTAGTGTTCATAATTCTAACTCATGTATTGCAGATGAACCATGTCAAAGCAAAACTGCACAAAATGACTTAAGTTCCAATAATGTAAGAAACAGTATTGTAAAAGATCTAGTCAAATGGGTGAAGGTGGAAAGAATAGCTAGCGAAGATGACTCAAAAATGGAGGAAGACAATGTTTACAAAGTTAGGATGTTCAAGAAATGGAAGAAGGATGCCAAATAAATAATAGTAACAATTCTTCTGATTTAATAATTAAAGATTCTTCGAATCTCAAAAAGTCTTCGAATATTTCAAAATCATTGCACGATAAAACCAATATAAAAATTAAAGAAGCGGTGTCAGATAGTTTTGTAGAAGATTTCTCTGACAAGAAGGGTAGTACAACTCAGTTGAAAGATAGTTCAGAAAAAGAGACTACGGAGCTATCAGACATGATGACCCAAGTCAGTGTTTCATTGGTCGAAAAGCGTGAATCTTCTAATAGGAGTCCTGATTTTAAAAACGAGGATATTTCTGATTCTTGCACTCAAATTAATACATCACTTTGTTTAGAAATTACAAGGGATGCAATAATTAAAGAAAAAAATACTCTCAAACATGAACCTGGAGATATTGCAGTTGAAGAAACTCAGATAAACATAAACCTTATTGAGGACAATAAAGCAAATAAAAAGCAAAGGATAAAGAGAGCCAGTCATCCAAGATGTGTAGAAGACATTTCCGACATTGCATCGGAAGAAACTCTACCAAACTTACACCCGTATTCTTTTTTCTCAGAATCTAAAAGTAAGACATTTAATGAAGATGACATAGATGAATTGCAAACACAGGCTTTTCATCCACAAGACAAAACTGTAACAGAAGATAGTGATTGTACGGATGTTGAAGATAACAACTGTAATGAAGATAACATCAATGATCTGCAAACACAGCCTTTTCATCAACAAGACAGAGCTACCAAAGATAGACATAGTACAGATGCTGAACATGACAGCATTCTCAAACTTAAAACACTCCAAGATCAGAATATTGCAAGGTTACAAACAAAATCAATCAGTAATGTCAAATCTCTACCTGCACTGAGTGACTCTATTAAAATAAATGAGGAAAGTGGAGACAGTAATGACTCTGATAGTCTTCTGGCATCAGTCCCACTTGAAGAGGAATTGTTACAACCTGAGAAAATACAAGCTAGTACTAGTAATTTATCTGAGGAGGAAAAAGTGATTGTGGAAGGGAGAAGGATATAAAATGATAAACCCAAAGAAAACACATGTGATAATGCCCCATTAAACTCAGAATTGTTGGAAAAGGGAGGCTTCCAATCTAAAATCAGCAATTTAACTGAGATGAAAAAAGGAAATGAATAAAACATTGAAAATGGTGTTAAACCCAACCAAAAGACATGTGATGGTGTTTTAAAGAAAGGTAGTCAGGAAATCGCCCCTAAATGACATGGATATTTGTTCAACTGTTGGAGATGGCACATATGTGTCGGCATGTGGAAGTTCAAGAAAAGCTCAGAACCAATCGGAAATAATCAGAAGTCAGTCACAAAATCCTAGCAAAAACCATCTTCAAGTCACACCATTATTGGCTAAACAGCATAAATCATCAGAAACTAAAAATATGTTTTCTGAACAAACAAACCCCTCTGAAATGTTAAGTAATAGTATGATTTTTAATGAACCATGTGGTTCGTCAACACCTTTTCAACCTGGAGTTAGGAATAAAATAGTTTATAAGGACATTGGTAAGTCTGAAAGGAACGGTCCACATCAAGAAATAAAAGGACCCTACACAAGGATACCTGACAGTCCAGATTTACCATGTACAGAAGAATTGCTAGCAGTTGCGAGTGCTACACCAGAAACTCTAAAACGCTCTGGTCAGATTATGGAATCAATGAAACAAAGAGACAATCTACCTTTGGCATTAAAAAGAACACCAAGGGCAAGAACGTTTCAAAGCGGACATCTAATGGAAAAAAGATTAGTGTAGGGACAGATGGAAACGAAGCCAGCGACAGTGCTTTCCAAAATAATGAGATTTTAAAACAAAATAACTGTACAAAAGAACTTTCGTTAAATGTAACAAAAATTAGTAAGGCAGATAGTATACAAAGTGATTTTGAAGATCATATTCCAGCAAAGAAACTGAGAAATCATCAACTTGAAGATTACAATGTAGAATGCCCGAGAGAACAAGAAAAAATAATTACCACTCAAAGATCACTTGACAAAAAACAAGTAAAACAGTTGAATAAAATTGATGCTAAGGGAAAGAAAGAGAGAACTCCCAAAAAATCAGATTTAAGACAGACTAATAAAAAAAGAGAGTTACTTGACAAAAATTTAAAAGCGAATGAATCAGATGATGAACAAAACAGTACTCCTGATTTTCATAACATAGAACAAGAAAAAAATTGTATTGCAGCTGGATCACCTACAAAGAATAGATCATTTTCATCATCAATATCAACCAACAATAATGATGTGTCAAATAACCCTGGTGAAAATTATTTACCTCCCAAAAAATCCCGGAGAGATAAAATTTCTGATCAATCACTCTCAAAAGGGGTAACAGAAGTTAAGGGTAAAAGATCTCCTGGCCATAAAAAATTTATGGAGAAATCAGCTACTATGGAATCTAAAACACCTAAGCTAACAGAATCATCATGTCAGACTTTTGAGAGAAATTATACAAATCCTCCTAGAGGAGCATCTGAAGAAAAAAATAATAAATTAAAAAATTAACAGTAAAAAAAGAACACTCTGTACCATTATCAAACAATTTAAAAATAGATAACAGTAAAGCGAATAGTGTATGGGAAAGTGTAGTACTGTTAAAAGGGCCAGATGAAGAAACGGGCCAAAGAAAATGTGATTCAATTGCAAAGGAAGAAAAAGTTGCAACAAACACCAAGAAAAAATTAGAGCCAAAAGCAGTCAAGAAAATCATGAAAAACACTGTTAAGTCTCCAAATCTAGATAGTTATGACATTATAGATATTGATAGCAATAAAGTAGTTTTTTAAAGATGGGGACGACAGGAAAATGATAAAGGAAACGGAAGGCAAAGAAATTGAGTCGTCTTCTCATAGTTTTAAAAAATCCGACAATATTTCTGAAGCAAATATAAGAAGAAGTAATGGGAGAAAAAAGAAGATATTGTTGAAATTAAACTAGAAACTAGATCTTTGGTTGATATTAAGCCTTCTCAAAAGAGTAAGAGAAAATTGAAAGATGATTGAGTGGATAAACCTGAGATGAGTTCAAGAAAAATAAGTAGAAAAGATGAAAAAGAACAAAACCAAGTGGATTGTGAAGTTAGTCTTAATGTTGCACATGTAAACTTGAATACTGGCAATGATCACCAAGAAAAATCTACCAGGAGCAGGAACTCCACTCGTTCAAGGGTAAAACCACGCTCTGCTAGAATATGGAACGTTAATATATCGGTTGAATATGGATAATGGGTATTCGGATATGCTGAGTGTGGACCTATGGCGGTATTGAGCTACACAGCGTAAACTATTGGGAGGCTGAACTGCTACACTACCGGGCTCAAGTAACAACAGGAATGGGCTGACTGGTCATCTCCAGGTTTTAGGTGATATAACTAAGGTGAATATGGAAACGGGTGAGGATTAAGGTATATAGCATGAAACAAGATAGCTGGGAATTACGTGATTTGTTGACTGAACTAGGAAACGTATCTGAAAGGACCCACTGAGGGTATTACCCAGACGGGATCGTCACCAAGCACAGTACCAAGAACTAGCCATTTTGATGAGCTTACTAGCAATTTACGTAAACTAAATTAATTGACAAGTGAATTTACTAATAGTAAACTGTATCTAGAAATCTAACCCATCCTATGCCTATGCCTTAGTCCTGAAGGAACTTGTGAACTAAGGTTCCGAGACTACCCTGTACAGAACAAGTTATAGCCTTAATTGATTAGCTAAAGAATAAATTTATGTGTGATTAATTACATGATTAGCATTACCCACACCTATTCCCTGGGCCCTATCGGTAACCCCCTAATATATACTAATACTTAAGCATGATGCCGGTGCTTCGATCTTGATCCGATGAAGTAAGAAGCTGAAAAAGGGGCGAGAGAAATGAGCTCGGTATTCTTCGATTCCGCGGTCCTTTTCGAGAATACCGGTCCTTCCTTTGGATACCGGCGCCGCCGCGGCCAGCACACGGAGGATCGGCACTATATGAAGTGTTGGCGGCACGAACCGTCACAAGCAATGCCTAGTGAATGACAGCAGCGCAGATGTGAGGGTAAATTCAAGAAAGAAAACTAGCAAAAAGAATAAAATCGAGAGAAGTGGAATGGATGCCCAGGTTCAGAGTTTCCCCAGATTTCCCAATGAAGATCCTCCTCCCATGAAAACTGACCAGGTAGTGAATGACAACAATACAGGTGTGATTGCAAATTAAAGAAAGAAAACTAGCAAAAAGAATAAAATCGAATAGAATAGAATTCGAATAAAATAGTCATCCATCAGCAATGCCTAGTGAATGACAGCAGCGCAGATGTGAGCGCCAATCAAAGAAAGAAAACTCGCAAAAAGAATAAAATCGAGACAATTGGAATTAGTTTTAATAGACAGACACCCTTGTCAAATAGTGTGTGATCCTCTGGTGTTAAAATGAGCAAGCTGGTTTCATTATTGTGTAAGATGACTTTGATAACTAAAGTTATCTTACGCTAATCAAGATATTAAATCACAAAACTGTTTTCTAGATTTAATCATCCATCAGCAATGCCTAGTGAATGACAGCAGCGCAGATGTGAGCGCCCATCAAAGAAAGAAAACTCGCAAAAAGAATAAAATCTAGAGAAGTGGAATTAGTTTTAATAGACAGACACCCTTGTCAAATAGGGTGTGATCCTCTGGTGTTAAAATGAGCAAGCTGGTTTCATTATTGTGTAAGATGACTTTGATAACTAAAGTTATCTTACGCTAATCAAGATATTAAATCACAAAACTGTTTTCTAGATTTAATCATCCATCAGCAATGCCTAGAGGATGACAGCAGCCCACATGTGAGAGCAATTTCAAGAAAGAAAACTCGCAAAAAGAATAAAAACGAGAGAAGTGGAAAGGATATAATGGTGCAGAGCTTCCCAGAATTCGATATGAAGACGTTCCTCCCACGAAAACCGATCAGATAATGAATGGCAGCAGTGATGATTTGTATGTAAACATTATTTTCCCTGCAGAAGAGATTTTCCCTGGAGAAGAGATTATTCCCGTACAAATCCACCCACGTGCCACCACATCTAGACAGCCGGGTTCGTCGGTTACATCCAAAAGAAACAAATCTTCTATGTTTCATTTATCAACAGTGAAACGCCGATAACCAAGAAAAGTAGTGAAACCGATACATCCAAAAGAAACAAATCTTCTATGTTTCATTTATCAACAGTGAAACGCCGATAACCAAGAAAAGTAGTGAAACCGATACATCCAAAAGAAACAAATCTTCTATGTTTCATTTATCAACAGTGAAACGCCGATAACCAAGAAAACTAGTGAAACCATAACCGATCTTGCTAACTCTGAGCACAATGACAGCGATCTTGTCCCAGTCCCAATGACAGGTTCATGGAGTACATCACCAGCAAAAAAGTTTGTTTCGTCAGCGCAACTGACGAAACAAAAAAATTGAAATTACAGCAACTAACATGGGAACAATTGTGTGAAAAACATTATAAGTTTTAAACTTCAGAAGATTCCTAATTTATCCATAGTACGGACGATGTATGAAAGAAATTTATTTTTATGGATTATATATTTTTGCATGTTTGTATTACTGTAAGTATTTGTATATTGTACTGTAATTGAATTATGGAAAATAAACTTTATCAATATTATTATATTTACTATATAAAATATAATATACCGGTATTATTTACAACACCAGACCATTATGTTAAATATATATATTTAACCAAATCGACTGTCCATCAGACAACAACAAAGCACAAGAGGAAGCCAGAGAAATGGTCGCAGAAGTTATCCAAAAAGACTTTCACTCATCAGTGGATGGTTTTCAGCCTGAAAGGCCACTTAGGACATGTTACAGACCTGGATTTTATCCCCAACGGAAAGTTTCTTGTCACATGCGCCGAAGATGGCAAAAGCGGAACTTCAAGTTTAAGCGAGGGGAACAAAGAGAATAACCCTCGGACGCAATCCTTGAGCCGACGGCAGAAGAAAAACCGGACCAGGAAAGAAGACGGTGCTCCAGGAACTGTGAAAAAGAAGGAAGTTATGCGGCGACAGAGGTAGAAAACCGCTTCGGAGATGTCGAAGCAGCTTCTAGCCCTGAACCTGCCGTCAAACTTCAATATCCAAAAATTAAAAGAAATTTACATCATATTTATAACCACACAACTAAGCTAAAACAACAAATAAAACTATTCTCCCCACTTCATCCATCCTATCGTCTCTACTGTCTATATGGGAACCCTGGCCCAATCACATGCTTAATCCCGCTGCCATTGTACAACGCATTGTACAAACTACTGGACCTAGTGAGGATAAAACTAACCACACAACATAGTTGATCTTTGTACTATGCCTTAATACTTCACATATGCATAATAAAGCAAATACAAGAAAATTCCAATAAATAACACCAATTAATCGGAGAAAAACCCTCGTGTAAATAAAGCAAAAGGAAAATCAAAGAGCGAAATTAGTTTAAAAGTTACATTAGCAGTAGAAATAGTGCATTAATTAGTATTTATATTTTTTTGTTTGAGTGTTACTTGGACCATTCATTGAAGTAGAAATCATGTTCCTATTATTGTTAAGAAGATGTATCTACATTACTAACGTCAGCTTAAGATACATTCCACTATAAATATTTAGCAGCGTACGAATTGGGGAACCAAACAGACTACAGAGACAAATTTTTTTAGATTTAATACAGTTGTACAGAATAACCACCAAAAACGAAAGAGAATCATACTTTAGTGAATATAAGACAAGATGGGTAAATAATATTACTAGTTGTTTAGAGGAAAAAACTAGTGTGAATTTGAATATGTCCAGATGCAACCAAAACCGAGAGAACGAAATTAAACTAAACATTATATTGGAATAGAAATGTTATCAGATTCCTTTACTTGAGCATAATGTGAACTAAATTGGAATAAAATGTGTATATAATTTGATGTTGAGAACTAGTGGACCACTTGACTTGGTCGAGTACACAAACTGGGGTCTTAGGATATATAGTAAGTTTTAAATAATTGCAGCGAGAACCAAAATGAACTTAACCTATTAATATATTTCATATATGCATAACTCTAAAAATTTCTTTGAAAAGGATTTAGAACCTTTTTATAAGCAAATTACAAACGTCTTTTAACTAATAAATAATCATTTTTTTATGACTTCTAAAATTCTTGTCTGGCCTGGTGCACGCGCGGTGGCGGCGGCGGCGGCGGTAGCCTACCGGCAGCGAACGCGAGCCACTAGGTGGGACCGTCTTGGGGTTTTTCAACAACAATCTTCACGAGCGTCTGCAACAATATTCATTATTTAAATTAGTCTAATGAATGGTTACGGATAACTTCCTATCCTGTTTGAGTGTTAGTTTTTTTAATCAAACTACCTATAATTAATATATCTTTTAATAAAAGGTTTCGTACATTTTGTGAAGTTTATAGTTAGGAAACATAGCTTTTCATATGTCACGATATTTTCTTGTATTGGGCAGGTTGGAGTATAAATTTCACAATATAGTTTTAAGGATTTTCTTATCACTTTTTCAAATTCGTGGGTATTATTTTACAACAAATCCTGGTTTGTCTGAATATGCAGTAAGGATTTTTAACAACTTTCTTTTTTTACACATTATTTAGATATAATAGTTTGACATTTCCATGTTTAACGAAACGTTGGTCATCTTGGTCAATAACAAATTTTATTTAATAATGAGACAATTCACAGTACCCCCTCTGATATTCATTAGTCTTATCCGAAATCATCAGGAGTAATGTAATTATACTTAACAAGTCGTTGCCCGTCCATACTCGACGGATACAGCTTCAGTTATTATGCGTTGAGAGCTATGCAGATGGTGTGAAACATGTATAAAATGTACCTTATTAAAATTGTTATTTATTTCCAATCAATCAGCTGATGTACATAATTAAGTAATTTAAAACAATGTAACAATCAAAACTTATTTCCTTTTTAATGCAACAACTATAAAATTGGGTAGTTTAAATAGTATAACACTGTATTATTTTTTCTATACATGAAAAGACAATACATTATAACTCTATACGTTTCTAGGTACTGGCCACAATAAAACAGATCCTTCTTGAGCGTTTTCTCTTACTTTTGAAAAAATACCTCGTGTGTTTAAAATCAGCTGATTGAAGGTTGTGAAATAAATTGATTGCAAAGGTATGGAAATTTAGATTTTTGTAATATAAGGATGTAAGATAACGTTCAAGTAAATAAAACCTGCTAACATAGAAAAGTTTGTCTTTTATTTGATACAAACTGCATGTAAATCGGTCCAGTGGAAGTTTAAGATAAACTGTCCATGGGATTGAAATAGTTTACTTTTCCCCCATGTAAAATCTCCATAATTAGCGTTTATTTTTAATTTTTGACCAATTGAGAACGTAATGATTTTCGAAACTGAAATAAAACCTGCTATATATAGAATAGGAATATATAAATAGGATTGAATAGGATTGAAAAAGTTTTTATTGTAAAAAAACCCATGTAAATCGGCAAAGCATAAGTACAGACGAATTGTCCAACTGTTTTAAATATATATAGTTTGTTTCAGAGCCGATTTTGAGTGGAAAGGGTGCAATAGCGCAGAGCTTCCCCAGATTTCCCAATGAAGACTCTCCTCCAACGAAAACCGACCAGTTAGTGAATGACAGTGGTGTAGATGTAAGTGCAAATTTAAGAAAAAAACTCGAAAAAAAATAAAATGGTGAAAAATGGAAAAGATGTCCTGGTGCAGAGCTTCCCCAGAATTCTAAATGAAGACCCTCCTCCCACGAAAACTGACCAAGTAGTAAATGGCGGCAGTTCTGATTTGTATGTAAACATTATTTTCCCTGGAGAAGAGATTTTCCCTGTAGAAGAGATTATTCCCGTACAGAACCACCCACGCGTGCTATCTTATCCGGACAGCCGGGTGCATTGGATACATACGGAGAACAGTCTTCTATGTTTCCTTTCCCAACGGTGAAAAACCGATAACCAAGAAAAGTAGTGAAACCATAACCGATCTTGCTAACTCTGAGCACAATGACAGCGATCTTGTTTCAGTCCCAATGACAGATTCTTAACGTACATCTCCAGCACTAGTTACTGACGAGTCTAAAATATGAAACTACAGGAACTAACAATGGGAACAATTGTGTGAAGAATATTGTAAGTTATCAAATTTAGAGTATACCCACTGAGCTACAAATAATTTCAAACAATTCTAGATTTAATTAAAAATTACTGCTCTCTTTTATCAAAGCTCCCAATGACAAACAATTCAATATACTATTGCGAGGAACCTAGTTGTTAAAACCTAATCTTAATGATGCGCTGAAGTACATACCGACTCAACAACAGCCGAAGAATTTAGGATATCCAGTGGAGTTTGATGCAAAACCCTGGATTTTCAATAGTGTTAAATCAAGATTTTCGTTTATCCTCCAAAATTAAAGGAAACCGAACACACAGAGGTACAACTCATTCGAACCAAACGAGACAACCTGTTGAATAAAGTTTACCTACCGTACTCAGAAATAGAAACTAAAAGACCTTTTTGACTAAAATTTGTTAAGAGTGTAGAGAATTTACACTCCTAGTAATATTTAATACACTGTTTAACATTTGTAAAACTCTATAAAGGAGAGAATGATCAATGAATACAACGAAATCGTTTAAAGCTGATGAAATCCCAAAATATAATAATATATACACTGAATAATATAATTACAACAGAAATAAAACCTTACAACATTCGTTACCAACACTCAAAATCATGTATTTTAATATAATGTAACTCAAGGGAGACCAAGAAATAAAATCATTAGAAGCAACGACCAACTGTAACTAACATCACGATAACACGAACAATTCTAAGAACACGAAAAAGAAGTTTTGAATACAATCAATTATTGTAGTGTAAACTGCTAAATTTTGTAATGTGTGATATTGATATATTGAAGATTTCATACTGGGCGTATTGAGGTAGCCAACCGCGCAACTGCACTTGAGCATTAATGTAATATTAGAGCCATTTTTTATGACCGAGAACTAAAATTATAAATTCAATTTTTAAATATTTCATGTTCAGTTTGAGGTTTTACAGTATTTAATACAACTTATATATTTTAAGAAATAGTAAAAGGTGTAGAAACCTTAAAGTATAAATGATTTATGAATGTATAGGACACTTTATGTGGCGACGCTGAGTCGACGACAGTGCAGGCCACGCCAGCGCCGACCGCGGGGACTCCTCAGCGAGAACTAAATGCTTACACCTGTATATTTCATCAACGCTGTTTACGATTGTATACACTCTTAATGTAGGAGGTTTTTTGAATAGATGACAATGTTTTTATATCGCGTGTTGCAATGCCTGAAGTGTTAAATGTAATTGATTATTATTTTGAACTATTTTGTTCAATGAAAGTTAAGTATGCTGTTTAGATATTAATTTTCTAACTAGGAGCAAGGAGCAGACAAGTTTGATTTGTTTTTGAACCGTGTGTCATTTATGTTTTTTCTTTCGGAGCTTTACTGAAATGGCTTTTATTCTACATTATTTAGTAAATAATTGTTAGAGTTTTTCAACAAAAACAGTTAAACTGGGAACAAATCAACCTATTTCTTTTTATAGTCCAAGATAACTTGATCTCCGTCATTAGTGTTTATCCTAATGTTATTTTAAAAGGCTTATAGTAGTGTTTTTATTAATATTCTTATTGTATGGCAATATGCATGAATTTTTATCTTGCATTTGTAACTAAACCATTCAACGTCCAAATAGTGAATCGATAAAAAAATATTAAATCAATCATATTTATTATAGCCTATTTGGAAAATTATGTATTACGTTAAAAAAAAAAACTAGTTTAGTAAATTTTCTATAATACATATTGTTTTTTGCACAAATATTTATATTTTGCATTCTAGGATTTGTCAATCAAGGTAACAATTGCATTTTACGTTATATTGGTTATACCATATTTTGAATAATCTAATGTATATATTATTTATATTTATTTTAAACTTAAGTTTTGTAGAAAAATATCAACTTTACACTATTCAAATCTAAGCGGAAGGTAATGATTGTAAGCCAATTTAGTAATTGCTAATTTATAAAAACCGGCCTTGCTTTTGTCTGTTAATGGAAAGAAATTATTCACTTAATCATAAGTTTGACCTTTTTCATAGTGAATTGTATTTCATGACAAAAATGACAAATGGATTATTTAGGTTCTGAGGAACAACTCAGATATAGATAACAACTATGACCACGCATGTTAAGCAGTATAAACTACTCACTATAAGAGCATCTTAGCAGACTGGCCAATCAAACTGATGAAAATGACTGAAGAACCTTTCAACTTTAAATAAGTTATTAAACTAAATAGTATGCATGAGATGCCCAGTATGTATATATAAATAGTTTTTAAACGCTGTTTTTAATAATATTGATTACCTATATAACTTGCAACTCATTAGGAATATCAGTGCTTACATCACTTGTTTGATATAAAACCCTGCGGGAGTATAAGAACTCTGTAGTCAATTGCATTTGATGCAGGAGCCTCGCTGATTACAAGGCACAAAACTGGAGCATCTACTACGGGGGTGGTAAGTACTACTTAAGTAGCACTTGCTTATTCACATTACTCTGGAATAATGCTACCCCTACGTATTATTTCCTTCGTAGGACTTACTCCTTTTTATTCGCTTCACTCAATGGGCAGTCCCAGGATCATGGCCAAATTTGTGGAACGGAGCAGTTTGAAAACAAAAACAGTGCTTCACTAAATCTGAATGTTTATCAACTACACCATTTCATTTTTACATTAACTTGATTTTAAAAATGTTTCCTTAAAATTATGATTTTCACAATATTTATTACATTATGGAAAACATATAGGCATTACAATATCAATAGCATGGTGCATGGCATACTAATTAAATGAAAAGTTCATTTTATGTATATTATTATCATAGTAAATAATTTTTCACATTTACAAATTGTGCCACTCTTGGTAAACTGCGTGTAGTGTAGCGTCAAAATGAATTTTCAAGAGAGAAAACTCGCTAAAAGAATAAAATCGAGAGAATTGGAATGGATGCCCTGGTACAGAGCTTTTCCAGAAATAACAATGAAGCGTTGGTCCATGTAAACTGACCAGGTAGTGAATGACAGCAGTTTAGATGTAAGTTTAAATTCAAGAAAGAAAACTCACAAAATAATAAAATCGTGAGAATTGGAGAGGACCCCTGGTACACATCTTTTCCAGAAATGCCAATGAAGCCCTCCTCCCATGTAAACTGACCAGGTAATGAATGAAAGCATTAAGATGTGAGGTAAATTAAAAAAAGAAAATTCGTAAAAAGACTAAAATCAAGGGAATTGGAAAGGATGCCCTGGTACAAGCGCTTCCCCAGATTTCCCAATGAAAACTGTTCTCCCAAGTAAACTGACCAGGTAATGAAGGTACACTGCCTGTCGTATCTTAGAGTTTGCAACTGATCAACAAAACTCTTCCCGCCATTTACTCAGCAGTAACCTCGTATGGTGTGTGTAGTGCGTGAGTGGTACGGTACGGAATGTGTCGAGCTGAAAAGTTTTTAAATATTGAAAAGATGGTAGAATTTCTCGTGGGTGCAACAACTGATTTTACAATCATTGTAGTAAAAAGAAATCTAATCCTGGGTGCGACCGTTTTAGTAATTGTGTACATATCAAATTTATTTAAGTCTCAGAAGGAAGAACCAGTGAAAAGCCCCACGAATGACGAAAGATCGCTAGTGACCCAAATCGACTGACCATCAGACAACAACAAAGCACAAGAGGAAGCCAGAGAAATGGTCGCAGAAGTTGTCCAAACACACTTTCACTCATCAGTGAAAGGTTTCCAGCCTGAAAGGCCACTCAGGACATGTTACAGACCTCAATTTCAGCCCCAACGGAAAGTTTCTTGTCACATGCGCCGAAGATGGCAGTAGGGGAACTTTAAGTGGAAGCGAAGGGAACAAAGAGAATAACCCTCTAACTCAACCGTTGAGCCGACGGCAGAAGAAAAACCGGACCAGAAAAGACGACGGCGCTCCAGGAACTGTGAAAAAGGAAGGAAGTTATGCGGCAACAGAGGCAGAAAACCCTTCAGAGATGTGGAAGCTGCTTCTAGCTATGAACCTGCCGTCAGACTACGAGCTGTACAACTGTCTGAGCAACTACACACTGACTCCCCAACAACTGCTGGAGCTGGGATTCTCGGTGGAGAGCTCCCTGTACCCGGGGCGGGTGATAATCTACAAGGCGTCGGAGCCGAGACCTTACGAACACCGGCCGGGCTGCGATGTCAATGCCAGGGAGTTTATACACAAAGAAAACAACTCATTTTATATCAACTCGCTCATAGATAACTCATACGATTACAAGCAGATTCACGGATTTCTCAAATTTCCTCGAGAACCCCCCGGAAACTAGGGCTGAAGAACGTAGATGTGTTATGTGTTCTAAAGAGTTCTATGTGACAAACAAAGGTGAATACTTGTCAAATACTTATCGGCAAAGACTTATAGGGTAGTGAAATGTAGTGAAATACGAGTAAGGACCAAGAAATAGTTAATAGCAACGACCAACTATGACCAAGACCTAGAAGAAAAAAGACGAAACAGAGATATTGAATATAACCCATTATTGTAGTGAAAACTGGTGAATTTTGTGATGTGTACTATTGAAACATTGATAATATTATAATGGGCGTATATGGTAGCCAACGTCGCCAAAGCACTTTTGCGTTATGTAATATTAGAAAATTTTGATATTACCGAGAACTAAAAGTATAAATTCAATTTTTTAATATTTCATGTACAGTTTAGGTTTTTACAATAGGTAATATTGCTAAAGAATTTGAAACGAAGGTGAACGTTTAGAAACCTTCAAAAATAATTGTTTAGTGAGTTATAATGTATCTGTGGTTATACTGGGTGTGAGTCGTCGACTGTGAAGGCTTACTCTAGCGCTCACCGTGTGCAGCGGCAGACGGCAATACTACACCGAGAACTAAATGCTTGGACTATTGTATTTTATCAACACCGTATACTATTGTAGACACTCTAGATGTTTTTTAATCCTGACAACGATTTTCTACAATTTAAATGCCTGAAGTGTTAAATTTGATAAATTATTATTTTGTTCAATGAAAGGTAAATATTATGCTATTTACGTATTTGAGTTCGTTACTAACTAGGAGCAAGGACGAGGCAAGTTTTGTTTCTTTTTTAACCATGTGTTATTTATGTTTTTCTTTTTTAGTTTTATTGAAATGGCTTTTTATTCTAAATTCTTAAGTAGAAAATTATTATTTTTTTAGCAAAAAAAAACTAAAAAAAAAAAAACAATTAAACTAAAAACAAATGAACTTATTTTTTGTACTTTAAAGTAACTTGGTCTCCGTAACTAATGTTGATCTTAATGTTATTCCAAAAGGCTTATACTTGTATTTTTTATTAATGTTTTTTTAAGGATACATGCATGAATTGTTATTTTGTGTTTGTAAACTAATACATCCAACATCCAAATCTCAGAAGACCTATAAAGAATTAAATTAATCTTATTGTATTTAAAAAGTATATTTTACCGCAAAAAAAACCAGTATCAAATTTTCAAAAATACGAATTTGATTTTGAACAGACATTTATATTTTGCATTTTAGGTTTTGTCAATCAAGGTAGAAATTAGATTTCACGTTACTTTATTATACCATATTTTGTATAATTTAATTTACATAGTAGCTATATCTAGTTTAAGTAGAAAAATATCAACATTACACTATGAAAATCGAAGCGGAAGATAATGTCTTAGTGGTTAAATGCTAACCTCTAAAAACCGGCTTTGTTATCGGTTGTCGGTGAAAGCCATTATTCACTTAAACATTAGTTTTTACCTTTTTTTCATAGTGAATTTTCTTTCAGTGTACGAAATGACAAATGAAACTTGAAGAAGTATTTAAACTTTTCATAAATTATTCCATTCCGAAGTCGTGAAGCTTGTTCTAGTACACTTGTGTTTGGAGTAAATATCTGTTATACGAGATGGAAAGTATACCTGGCGATTCTTGTGAGGTGCCCCAAATTTATTACAAACACGGGGTAAAACCTTGAAATAAAATTACTTCCCTTTTCCATATGTTTCCATATGTTCTACACGTTAAATTGATTTCATTCTCAACAATGCAATTGTAGGGTCTGCCATATTATCATGTACTGAACTAAAAAAATTTGGCCTTTATAGCCTACCTTACCATTTCCTTTTTTATATGTTTTCATTGTTTTTTTTTTTTTTTTTTTTTTTTTTTTGTGAAAGGAAAGGAGAAATTAATTAAACTTCATTAATATAGTCTTAGTAGCATCATACATAATTTCATAAATCCTGCGCTTTGGCGATCCGATAAATTTCCTGTAAATTCACCAAATAAGTTCAATAACCCTTAAAATAATTGCATTTTAAATTAATTATTCTTAAATGTAAGTGTCGAAATCCTAACTGAATGCATACAATAGACTATAGCATCAGAGTAAAATTATCTTTGTTACATTTTTATTTTAAAATAATGAACATTTAGTCAAAATTGGCCTAATCGGTAACATTTGTTAATGCTGCCCTCCATTTAAATGTGTTTATATTCAACAAACTGTCATAATTAAAGTTACGATGATGTGGAAGAGAGAGCTTTTCAAGAGCTCGCCAAACGCGTTGTAGAGGGGGTTATTTGATTTTTAAACACTTTTTTATTAGCATGATACGTGTTGTTTGTAATCAGAAATGAAAAACAAATGTCTACAACACTCAAAAATATATTTACACTTATACTGTAAAGAATACAGACGGTAAATATACGAAAAGATGGATAATGGCAATCGATTTCGACCGGACACACCGATCATCATCAGGCCCAAAGAGAGAATCTGGAGAATCTCCAAAGAGAGAGCCTGGAGTAATGCTTGCAAGCAGGACATTACTCCAGCTCGGCTTTCTTGGCAGTATGAGTAATCATGCAATGCAGTACGCATTATCTTGCAAAGCAGTACACATTCTCACTTTTTTATACAAAAAAAAAAAAAAAAAAAAAAAATTACGTTCATTTAATTATTTATTTATTCATATAATTGTTTCAATTTATTTGGTATTTTATTATTTCACATATAAATCAAGACACAATCTGGTAGATTATGTTACGATGGGTGGTATTGGTTTGTGGTACCAAAAACTTAATGAAATCTTTATACGATTATCTGGGAAATTTAACGAACTTTTTTAGACTGGGACGGTGGCGACGTCCTGTAATCCAGCTTCTTGGAGGTCACGAATTGTGGATAGTTATGAGCGATGGCTTGTGGATGCGATATTCCCTGGTGGGGATTAACGTCCGCACTAGTGAATACTATAGTTCACCCATAAGTACCATCCTCATAATTAGACCAATTCGTATATGGGAGGTTGAAATTGTGGTTCGGATCCCACGTTAAACTGTAGGTCCCTAGATACCATTGGCTGTTGGGCTATGAATTAACAGTCCTGTCTAAGGAGAATGTCGGCCTTAGTCAGTAACAAGACTACAAGATCGCGCCACAATCATCCTACACTCATCCCCCATTCATACTTGGCTTTAAACTACCTATTGAGTTAGGTGCCATTTCAATAAAGGTATTAAAGGTATTAAAGGTATGTAAGCCTCCAACTTTTCTTCATATTACGATTTTTAAATATAAGGATTTTCAGAACTTGCTATTTTAGGGAGCTCCCACCAATGAAACCAAAAGGTGTAGTTCAAACCTCTAAATGGCAAAATGAGTATACCATAGTTATTTTATTAGTTTTAAGTACTTCTTAAAGTAAAACTCAATCCGTGAATTGTATTTATTAAATATTACAAAAATCCTATCATTACTACCTCTAATAATTTCGTAACTCCAACCCACTATGATAATAATTTATCATTGTTTGACATTAAGGTCTCTGCTTCCTGGATCACCAAATGGTAATGTACAAACTCATATACAACCGATTCGCTCGACTAGACAACGGGAATGAAACATACCTGGAACCATGTCTCGGCACAGGTAACTCCCTCCCCTACATCCGGCATATGACGAACTACCCGCCCTCGTCAACAGTGGCACTGACTCCGAACCTCTCATGTGGAGAAAACCGAGAGACGAGCCCTCCACCTAGCCTCCTACCATCCCTCATGGCCCCGTCACCAGAGGACCAGACGGTTTACGAAGTTCATTCCGTCCCACCACTCCGTGACTTCCTCCTCCACCTCAACACCAGATAACTCGACAAGGCTCACCACTCGGAAATCCTCACAAACCATTTTTTGACCCCAACTTCACCGACCAACAAAACCTCACGAACCACCTCAACTTCTACCTGAAACCATAGTCACAATCTGCTTGTCCATACGTGATTCCTCAACAACTGTAGCAAACCACTACCCTACCACAATTACGTCAGGCAATCGTTTAGAGGTCTTCTGATTACAGAAAGTCATCCTTGCAGTGACCCCTTTCCCTCTCTGTCATCAAACTAGGACTGAAATAAAAAATAAAAAAGCCTTGCCGTATTGGCAGAACTCCCCATTTCCCCTCTCCTCTTCGGCATGGAAGTAGGCATCGAAAGAAGGAAATCCTACCGTAATTTCGGAGATAACCGCTATGCCTACAACTACCCCGGCACAAAAGAAAAAAAAAGTCCTACCATAATGTCGCACCACATCCGAAAACCCTATCCCTTTTTTAAGAGGGCATAGCCCTATGACAGCCACAGTGAGCTCTCCGGCCCACTGGAACCTCAGGAGAATGGAAATGGAACCTCTCGTATCCCATATTGTTTCGATAGTCAATTTTGTTGAAATTGTGGCACTGCCTACTCACACTCTTATTCACACTGCCTATTCACACCTTAGCAGGAGTATTCATTATTCGCTATACCTGATGCCAGAATACCTTATGCTCATGCATCCTCACCGCTTTACCCGGGTGATGAGATCTTACAATGTCCTCATCAACATTGGCAATGGTTTGGATATTTTACTGATTCATTATAAATATTTTAATCCGAATGCAAAACATATTTGAGATAAACTGGAAGGTCACACCAATGATATAGGTAGAGTTATTATTGTTTATGTATTTTAAGATTTTAGTTATTTTTGCTAAAATATTGTTATATTGTTATGCTTAAAATTGTATTTGAGAGTGTTTTGCTAAAGCACAATGAACACCCATAGTACCTGGGGGTCACTTTAGATCGGACCCTGGCATTCAAAAGCCACCTACAAAAGACAGCAGCCAATGTGAGAACCAGGACTAACATTGTCCATCACCTTGCTGGCTCCACATGGGGAGCTAACGCACAAGTTCTGCGAACCACTGCTCTGTCCCTAGTTTACTCAACTGCTGAGTACTGTGCTCCCGTGCGGTTGAACAGTGTGCATGTCAGATATATCGACGTCTAGCTAAACAGGGCTGTGAGAGCCATTAGTGGTACACTCATGGCAACCCCCGTCCCCTGGCTCCCGCTCCTGTGTAATATCGCTCCACCTGAAATCAGACGGAGGGATGCACTCATTAGGGAATATACTAAGATATTATCTGTTCCACATTTGCCCATCCATGATTACCCTAGATG
>CM061534.1:26491120-26582263 GCA_030545055.2 Neoaliturus tenellus | reverse complement strand
GGGAAAGCACTCAAAGGGCACTCATTGACTATGTGAGTCATAGTCTGCAACTCCGCTCCACAGCGGCATGACTGGTCTTCTGTCATTCCCCATTTGTACTTCCAATAATTACATCTTCCCACACCAGTGCGGAATCGGTTGAGAACGGTCCACTGCTTCCGAGGAAGATCCATACCACTTACTGCTAAGGTTGGGTCAGCAATTAAAAATTGATTCCGGCCTTGGAAAGAGTCCCAGGAGGAAGTCTAGTCGGTATGGATGGAAAAGTTTGTCTCCGTCAACTGGGATGCTGTCCGCAGTGGTGGTCTTCGGGACCTCAATCTGCCGTCTCCTGGGGTAGGTAATCATGGATGGGTAGCTGTGGATTGGATACGATCTTATTATATTCCCTAGTAAGTGCCTCCCTTCGTCTTATTTCAGGTGGAGCGATATTACACAGCACTGGGAGCCAGGGTACAGGTGTTGCCATGAGTGTACCACTTATGGCTCTCATAGTCCTGTTCAGTTGGACGTCGATCTCTCTGACATGCACACTGTTCAGCCACACGGGAGCACAGTACTCTGCGGTTGAGTAAACCAGGGACAAAGCAGTGGTTCGCAGAGCTTGTGCATTAGCTCCCCATGTGGAGCCAGCAAGGTGATGGACAATGTTAGTCCTAGCTCTCACCTTGGCTGCTGTCTTTTGTAGGTGGCTTTTGAATGTGAGAGACCGATCTAAAGTGACTCCCAGGTACTGTGGGTGATCATTGTGCTTTAGCTCAACACCGTCAAATACGATTTTAAGCTTTTGGTGGGCTAGTCTATTGTTCAAGTGAAAGCAAGATACCTCAGTTTTAGTTGGGTTTGGATTTAGCTTAAAGGCCTTAAAGTATTCACCGAGGGTCTTGAGGTCATTTGTTAGTACTTCGTCAGCATGTCGGAATTCCTTGTGCTGATAAGCCAGTGCAATATCATCCGCATAGGCAAACTTTAAGGAGCAAGTGTCAGGCATGTCGGCTGTATACACATTAAACAGCAGTGGGGCAAGCACTGACCCCTGTGGCAGGCCATCTTTTAATTGCCTAAAAGTACTTTCCTTGCGTCCCAAATATACTTTAATCATCCTATTGGAGAGCATCGAGTTGAGGAGACGCAACAGGAAAGGGCAAGGAATCAGGTTATAAAATTTAATGAGAAGGCCTTTTCTCCAGACAGTGTCATAAGCTGCAGTAAGATCTAAGAAAGCAACAGAGGTTTTCAGTTTTCGCTCAAACCCATTCTCGATGAAGGAAGTAAGAGCTAGAACCTGGTCACAACAGTTGCGCCCAGGCCTAAACCCAGCTTGTTCGACGGGGATGCTGGAATCCAGAACAGGGAGGATTCTGTTGTATATCAACCTCTCGAGCAGCTTATAACAGACACTAAGAAGAGCTATGGGTCGGTAACTTTCTAGCAGTTGTGGATCTTTATTTGGCTTCAAGACAGCTATTATTTTCGATCTTCTAAATATACCAGGCAAGTCGTCGGTTTCCCTTCTGGAATTAAAAACTGCAAGAAGCCACTGTCTAGCCTTTTTACCCAAGTGTTTTATGAACTCCGGGAAGATTTCATCCATACCTGCTGCTTTGCCAATTGGCATAGCATCAATCGCCACATCCAGCTCATCTACTGTGAAAGGTCTGGAGACTTCCAATGGCGCTTGCCGACTTTCCTTAATTTCATTAAGCTTAAAATTTATTTTCCTATCTGCGGACGTACGCACCGGTTTAGACAGACAGGAGAGGCGTTTTGCAAGGGACCGTAGTAAATCTTAGTTTAAAACCATAAATTTCGTATCGCTCAGGTTATGGTATAATTTGGGGGTACTAATTTTCCTTTTCACCATAGTTAAATAGGCTTGTTAGGATGTCGAAAAACCATGATTGCCGTTTCAAAGTGGTAGCTAAACAAAATGGCGGCCAATCAAAGATGGCGGATGTTGAGTTCTAAGAAATCACCTATATCTCTAGAACCGTTCATCTAATTATATTATTTATTTTTTTTTAAATGAGAGCTTATTAAATTCTCTACAAATACTGTCATGTACTTTATTTCGATAAAGTGAATCGTTAATGAGCTATTAACGGTAAAAGGTAAATTTTTAGTCCAAATACTTTTTTTATCACTTAAATGGGGCACCACATTACTTCTTTAGGTGAAAACACATAGTTTTTCGTCTGGGAGGTTGAGTTTGTATCGTACCTCTATGAAAAATAACATTTTACCGCCGTCGGCACAGAAATACTCGTACTAAGACCCGGGACCGTAGTAAATCTTAGTTTAAAACCATAAATTTCGTATCGCTCAGGATATGGTATAATTTGGGGGTACTAATTTTCCTTTTCACCATAGTTAAATAGGCTTGTTAGGATGTCAAAAAACCATGATTGATATTTCAAAGTGGTAGCTAAACAAAATGGCGGCCAATCAAAGATGGCGGATGTTGAGTTCTAAGAAATCACCTATATCTCTAGAACCGTTCATCTAATTTCATTATTTATTTTTTTTTTAAATGAGAGCTTATTAAATTCTCTACAAATACTGTCATGTACTTTATTTCGATAAAGTGAACCGTTAATGAGCTATTAACGGTAAAAGGTAAATTTTTAGTCCAAAATACTTTTTTTATCACTTAAATGGGGCACCACATTACTTCTTTAGGTGAAAACACATAGTTTTTCGTCTGGGAGGTTGAGTTTGTATCGTACCTCTATGAAAAATAACATTTTACCGCCGTCGGCACAGAAATACTCGTACTAAGACCCGGGACCGTAGTAAATCTTAGTTTAAAACCATAAATTTCGTATCGCTCAGGTTATGGTATAATTTGGGGGTACTAATTTTCCTTTTCACCATGGTTAAATAGGCTTGTTAGGATGTTAAAAAAACCATGATTGCCATTTCAAAGTGTTAGCTAAACAAAATGGCGGCCAATCAAAGTTAGCCGTAATTTATTTTTAAATAAAAAAATTAGATTACCATATCTTATTCTTTTTGAAAATTTCCTATTTCATTAAAATGTTACAAACACAAAACGTGCTCATTAGAACAAATCTCTAAATACCCCCGTCGCAGCAGACCTGCGTTTTCCAATGGAATTAAAGATAATTTAATTTCCCTGTAAAACACCATAGGATCGAGTATCAAGGTTTCTGCCATTGGGTGTTGTTAGAAACTCTAAGTTAATCAATAATTGGTGGATGTAAACACAAAATTTCATCAAGCTCTGGCATTTTTTCCCCATAAACCCCATGGGGGTGAGTACGTAGGTTTGCCACCATATGGGTTTTGTAAGCAAGTATAAACCCTATCTAAATAATGTACGTTCCAAATTTGATTAAGTTATGTCAATAAATAAAAAAGATATAGGATTTTCTTGATTTTCCCATAAGAATAACATGGAAAACGCATTTTGGATTTCCCCGTAACCGGTTACGCTAAGATAAAAATTCAAAATACCAGATTGTTTTTTTTTTTAAGTTCTTTTAAATGGTTTCAGTTAAAATTGGTGAGTTTTGAAAATTGAGGTCTAAAAATGCGAAAACCCCATTTTTGACCCCTTTGAAACCCCATAAAACCCCGTTCCCATAGCCCGACAATGCTGGTTCGCGAACTCATGCAAATAGACCATGCCGAATTTCATCAAAATCGGAGGTTCCCTTGAAAAGTTATCAGTATACATATACTTTATATATACTATATATCTCTATATTCTTATATACATATATAAGAAAATGAACGAATGGTGTTTTTGGATTCTGGAGACCTCAAAATGAAAAAGTAAAGTGGTCCCGGGCTCAAGTCTTACCATGACTACTACCGTAATAGCATATTCCCTATAGGGAAATTAAAAAAAAAGAGTTACTATACTGGTACATGACTGGTGAACACGGGAATACTACTATTACCACTGTATCCGGTAATAATTTAGGATACACAACAAACCTGCGTAGTGCGTTCTAGTATTAAGTGCACACGGATAATAGAATATGAAAATAGGGGATTTTCAGAAGAAAATAAGATCATCTTATTTATTTATTAAAAATTAAATTATAGCTACCTAAATTACTACCGGATACAGTGGTAATAGTAGTATTCCCGTGTTCAACAGTCATGTAGATATAGTATAGTAACTAGTTTTTAGAGATTTTTGCTAATGAGCACGTTTTGTGTTTTAATAAAAAAGAACATTTTAAAAAGAGAATAAGATAATCTTTTTTATTACGGCTACCTTTGATTGGCCATTTTATTTAGCTAATACTTTGAAATGGCAATCATGGTTTTTTTACATCCTAACAAGCCTATTTAACTATGGTGAAAAGAAAATTAGTACCCCCAAATTATACCATATCCTGAGCGATACGAAATTTATGGTTTTAAACTAAGATTTAATACGGTCCCGGGTCTTAGTACGAGTATTTCTGTGCCGACGGCGGTAAAATGTTATTTTTCATAGAGTTACGATACAAACTCAACCTCCCAGACGAAAAACTATGTGTTTTCACCTAAGGAAGTAGTGTGGTGCCCCATTTAAGCGATAAAAACAGTATTTTTGACTAAAAATTTACCTTTTAACGTTAATAGCTCATTAACGGTTCACTTTATCGACATAAAGTACATGACAGTGTTTGTAGAGAATTTAATAAGCTTTCATTTAAAAAAATAAATAATGAAATTAGATGAACAGTTCTAGAGATATAGGTGATTTCTTAGAACTCAACATCCGCCATCTTTGATTGGCCGCCATTTTGTTTAGCTACCACTTGAAATGGCAATCATGGTTTTTGACATCCTAATAAAAGCTCCACTGTATTTCAAATAAATAGTTGTAGGAATGACCTAGTCAAAAAGTTTTGTAATGTAAATTGTTTTGAATTTTCAATTGCTAATGTTAGTTAACCTTGTACATAGTTTAAACCTGGGAAATTCCAACATGAAGTTTGTACTTATCTGCTTGTACAGAGCTCCTGATTGCAGTGAGAAAGAGTTCATTGATGGATTTGAAAAACTTGTGAGCAGCATTTTGAGAGAGAATCAATACATTTTAATTTGCGGAGACTGGAATGTTAACTTTTTAGATTCTGCTGACCCTAGTGTCGTAAAGATAAGAAACATATTGCTGTCTTTTAATCTCCGTGAATTAGTAAAGCACCCAACTAGAATTACGAAAAGTAGTAAATCACTTCTTGACAATGTTGTCACCAACTTGCACTTTGATATGGTTTCTTTTAATGTATTTTTCACTTCAGTGTCTGATCACCACTCTCAACTAATTAAGGTAAAATTCAATTGTAAAACAAAAAACTGTAAAGTTATGAAAAGGGTTTTCTCAAAACAAAATGTTCTAGATTTTAACAATTATCTGTCTCGGGTGGATTGGAATTTCCTGTTCGAAATGGAAGGGGTTGAAAGTCAATTTAAATCTTTTTCCGATATGGTTCAAGGCCTTTTCAATAAATCATTTCCTTTCAAGACTGTCCGGAGAATGCAGGGGGGTCAAAAACACAAGTTAAGCAAGACTTTGAAGGATTTTGCCAATCAGAATGTCGATCTGGGAATTATGGCCCGCGATTCAAATGACCCTGCCTTAAAAGAAACTTTGAAAACAAGGCAGAAACTTTTCCGCAAACTTTTGCTCCAAGAGAAAAGAGCGGTAATTTCTAACGAAGTTCAGAGCTCGGACTGCATGCAAAGGGCTGTCTGGAACGTTGTGCGGAGAGAGACACGTGAGGCTCCTCAGCGTGCATCATTCCCTGTCATACGTCACCAAGGGGCAACTGTTCAATCGGAGTCCGAAACTGTTCATCTTTTCAACTGTCATTTCTCAAATATCTCATGTACAAGCGTTTCCTCCAATTCAAATCAAACATCAAATTTCTCATCTAATCATTCTCTAAAACATTCTCCAGTCAATTCTTTATTTTTTACACCGGTCAACGCATTCGAAGTGGAAAAAGCAATCCTTTCTTTAAAATCCAAAAAATCTTCTGGAACGGATGAGATATCCAGCTTTCTTTTAAAACAGGTTTATCACGCCCTTCTTGAACCTCTCGTCAAACTTTTCAATGTTTCACTGTCATCAGGCATTTTCCCAAGTATCTATAAGATCTCTAAGATTGTTCCGATTTTCAAAAAGGGAGACCCAGGTGATGTAAACAATTATCGGCCCGTTGCTCTTCTATGCACAATATCTAAAGTACTGGAGAAGGTTGTATATACTAGGTTGGTAAATCATCTTGACAACCACAATATCCTTACAGAACATCAGTTTGGTTTCAGAGCTAAACGATCAACCACTCAAGCAGCAGTAACCTTCATAAATGATGTAGTATCACGTCTGGAACAGCGTGAACCAGCCTTGGGAGCCTTGGGAGTCTGCGATCTCTCCAAAGCCTTCGATCGAGTGGACCATAAGATCTTATCCGAGAAGCTTGAGAGAATTGGTGTTCGTGGTGTTGCACTTGCCTGGTTCAAGTCTTACCTTTCTGACCGAAGGCAGTTTGTTGACATTTCTGGGACGCGTTCTGAATACGCTGAATGCAGATGTGGGGTGCCCCAAGGGAGCATTTTGGGGCCCTTACTCTTCATAATTTATGTGAATGATCTTGTAAAACATCTTCCTTTGGCAAAATCAACACTATATGCAGATGACACGACACTGTTGTTTGGAGGACCTTCATCTAATCTGAGATGTAGAGTCATAGAAACTCTACAAGCACTTCAAACGTGGTTATCAGCCAACAATCTTATTTTGAACTCCGATAAAACAGTTTTTATTCAATTCCTTACAGTCAATAAAACTCCTGAAGATATTTCTTTGACGGAATTTAACATTAATGAGAGTACTTCAGTAAAGTTTCTAGGGCTAACAGTGGATAGTAGTTTGTCATGGGACATCCACATAACACATCTGTGCAGTAAGCTGAGTCGAGTCACCTATGCACTCAGAACCCTACATCCACTCTTGGATTTCAATGCCCTTCTCATGGTTTACCATGTATGCTTCTTTTCTGCAATGACTTATGGAATAGAAGTGTGGGGAGGGTCTCCCCATTCGTCAAAAGTCTTTCTAGTCCAGAAAAGAGCTGTCCGTATCATGCATGGACTGCCTCCTCTACACTCATGCAGAGGAGTTTTCCGCTCAATTGGCATTCTTACCCTCCCCTCTATTTTCATTTACAGAATAGTGCTTTCCACGTTGAAAACCTTTAACAATTTCCCAGTTGTTGGAGCAAACCACAGATATCCCACTAGATATGGTGACGATCTCCGCACTCCTAGACATCGCCTGGCACTTTCCGAAAGGGGAATAAATTATTCGGGTTCGGCCTTTTACAATAAACTTCCCCGGGAAATTAAGG
This sequence comes from Neoaliturus tenellus, assembly GCA_030545055.2. Taxonomy (NCBI): domain Eukaryota; kingdom Metazoa; phylum Arthropoda; class Insecta; order Hemiptera; family Cicadellidae; genus Neoaliturus; species Neoaliturus tenellus. The sequence continues at coordinate 26,574,884 of CM061534.1, read as the reverse complement.
AAATGAAAGGTTCCAGTTTTGAGAAGAAACTGAGGGAATTTTTAGTTGAGGGGGAATTTTATAGTGTTCAGGAATTCCTCTCTACCTGACCACACTTGACAATTTACAATGTTTACCATAAGTTCATTTTTTAGTTTTTAATGTTGACGACTGATATGTACACCTTGTTTGTATTCTATTCAGAATAAAGATTGTCTATTGTCTATTGTCTATTGTCTAACAAGCCTTTTTAACTATGGTGAAAAGGAAAATCAGTACCCCCAAATTATACCTATATCTTGTCTGGCCCATGGTAATATAATAATCTGTGTTATATTTGATTCCTGGAATTTCAAGTGGTGTGTGGAATCCGTATGATATACAGGGTGTCTTTAAAGTCCGTTACCAAACTTCATAATATGGCTCATTGGATCAAAATAAGCCAAAAATATCATATGAAGGTGTGTCTTAATAGGCATATCCACCCAAACATCAGCAATTTTGTTTTTTCCCCCTAATAAATTTTTATGTCAGTAGTGGGGTTTGGTTACTTTCCAAACGGAAGTCGTGCCATCTGCCGCCAGCTGCCATGCCATACAGCTTCCGGTGGGCCAGATGGCAAATCAGATGCTGTCGCCATATGCCATGCCATATATAGGATCCGGTGGAGAGGAGGCTATATCAAATGATGGGGTGGAGATGGGGTGAGCAGATGGTGTTAATGTTTGAAGTAGGAGTTAGTTTATAAAGGAGAGGGGATAATTGCTTCAAGGTCATATGGAGGGGGTTTTAAAAAAGACTGAACTATTAAGAGTTCAGTTTATCGGTGATCGTCATACAGGTCAGTCGAAACCGACAAGGGACCGAAGGATAGCTTCTACATCATTTATTGCCGTAGAAGATACATCTGGAACTTGTACAGGGTTCTGAGGAGTTGGTGAAGTTGAATTTCTAGGTGGATCTTCCCTTGGATGAGTTGTTGATGATATTTCTTTAACTTGAACATTTTCTTGGTTGGTCTCCATTATTACTGTAGTGTAAATTAGAGTGGAGATGTTGTTAGCTCAAGAGCATAGAAAAGAATGAAGTAGGAATTATTGTCAGTGCAATTATATAGGGAATAGTGGGGGTAAAATAAAAAAACTTGTTGAACACAGTCGATAGGTGTAACAAGTTCAAAGTTGTTGAAGTGTAACATAGAACGCAAAATGTCGTAAATAACACTATCATCAACATTAACCTGCGAAGTTGTTGAAGAGTATAATGGGTTAAAACTGTACTTCTTCCTAACTCTATTTAAATTAGTTCTACACTTTGAAATTGAAGGTTTAGAAGTACTTCGTAATATGTGTTGTGTTCGCAAAAGTTTGAACTTTAAACATTGTGTAGCCATCATAACTGATGTGTTACATTCAGAAGTTAAAAGAAGACTGAGGTATAAAATGAAGTGTAAAGAAAATTGAAACAGAACACCACAGTAGTAATTTTTGTAGGTTAGAATTAACGAAGCCTATGCCATGGATAATTCTAACCTCAAATCTAGATAACGAAGTAGTTATAACGTAAAACTAATGAGAGGTGATGACTGCGCGGATGCAAGGCAATGAATGTTCGTGGCGCGATAAACTATCCTCTCTTATAGCGGCAATAACCCCAGCCAAATGTCGGCAGATGGCGAGCAAATGACTGGTTGACCGACTTTCACCTGAGTAGTAAGAGAAGTAGGGTTCTGTGTCCATCCCCACTCCTTCGGCTCAATGACCCCCCCCCCGCCAAAAAATGGAGCCCCCCCGCCAAAAAAATGGAGCCCCCCCTTCCCCCACCCCTTCCCCCATCCCTTCCCCCACCCCTTCCCCCACTCCTACCCCCACTCCCTCTGGCCAATGACCGGTTACCTTGTCACCGAACTAAACATGGCAGCTACCATGGATAATTCTAACCTCACTTGGATAATTGTAACCTCAAACCTTGGTTTTGAGTCGCTGCGCATGCGCCGCTCCCCACTCTTCTGGTTTACTTTTACACTGGTGTGAACTGGACTGGATTGAACACTGTACTGGAGTGAAACAACTTCCCCCACCACTCGAGAACCCGAGGAGGGATAGGAGCCCGATCTTCGCGTCAGTCGCCAACAAATTTTCATAGCGAAAGGTTGTTGGCGATTCAGCAAGAGGTTTCAAATATATAGTAGGCCTATATATATTTGAACTTCTTATACTACGTTGCGTTTTTTAATGCAATGTGGTATGTGTGTGTGTGTGTGTGCGTTTAGTTGTAAGTTGTATTTAATTTAAGAAATAAATTGCGCATTGCGATGTTAGTTATAAGTTTGGTTTAGCATTAAGGTGTATTAATTTTTAAGAGGTTTTTAGCATCAAGGTTTATTAATTTTAAGAATAATGAAGGTATTTGGTTGTGTTGAATTATTTGGTTTTTAATAATGATGCATTTTTAGTTTTAAGTGTTGCTGTAATAATTCATGTTGTTGTTGTTATTGTTTTGCCTTTCAGCTAGATGTTAGGGGGTAGATTAACTGTAAATTCAGAAGTTCAGTTGAACTACACTTAAAATGGGTGGGCCATCCGCAAATTGTAGGCAGCGGACTTTTTTTTGCATTTTGTTTAGGAATATGATGGGTGGGTTTAGTTTGGGTGGGGTTAGAGTTACGTTTCTGCATTAGCTGTTCCAGTTTCCCTAAATTAATGGTTACGGATAAATCCGCACGGACCGTTACGGATAGACCTGGACGTTCCAGGGACCTCCCTTGCAGAATGTAACTAGTGGGTTGGGAGTGGGAACCGTTAGGCAAACAGGGTGGTGGGAACAGTTACGACTGTTCCCATCACCTTGGTTTTTTATAATTCTTGAATGACCTTGACCCACTTTGGGAAAGGTCAATGACCCCCCCCGCGCCCCCGCCAAAAAAATGGAGCCCCCCCCTTCCCCACTCCTTCCCCCACTCCTTCCCCCACCTCCCGGGCCAATGACCGGTCATGGCTTGCTGCTAACACCTCTCATTTGCATACCGTTATAAAAGACGAGCCAGCCGCGGCCAGTGTTTCATTCTGATTCCAGACGTTACGCTGTGAACTTGGAGTTATAATCATGTCTTCTCTGCCGACTACTACTTCTACTACTTCTACTTCAACTTCAATTTCTACTACGGCTGTTACTGCACCTAAGAAAACTCTTCGCCTCAAAAACCTTCCTGATTTCTACAAGAACCGACTTGCATCTCAACCTTCAACTTCTGGAGCTATTCTTCCGCCAACCAACACTTCTAGATATCGTAGTATTTTTTCAGCGCCTTCACCTTCGACTTCGCTTTCAAACGACTCTGCACCGCCATCAACTCTCATGCCGCCACCGAAGAAGCCAGTTCCCCATCCTAAAAACCCTTCGTTTGAAACCATTCTTCATCGCATTAGTACACCTATCATCCCACTATCACCATTGCCTCCTACCCCACCACTTACTACACCTGAAGACCATACCTATCACAAAACTGAATCCTCTACACCAGCTCCTAAACCAGCTCCTAAACCAGCTCCTAAACCCGCCCCTAAACCTGCCCCTAAATCTGCTCCTTCAGAGCAATTTCAATTATTACAAGAAGAGCGTCGTAGGGCATTTAGCCGTCCCACTACTTGCCCTGAAATGCTTACTAGGGGAAATAAGAAAGGATCAGCTTGTGGGAGGAAATGTGTTAAAAATGAAAGTTTTGCCGTGTACATGTAATGAAACATCTTTCCGGACCACAACTGACAGAAACCCCACCGTTGAAGACGATCCTGATATAATATCCGTCAGAGGAGAGAGGCTTAAGAAAGGTTTGAGATATTTTTTTCTAAGTGTTGTTGACCACCAACACATTTTGGCAAAATGTAACGGCTTAAAATATAAAATTAAAGTTCCTGACAATTTGTGTAAAGAGAAAAGATTTTTCAATTTAGATTCTCAAGACTTTCTCCTCAGGGATAAAAGGGATCGTCTTACAAGGTGGGGGCGTAAACAGTAAATTCACTTAGTTTTTTCCAAATTGTTGCTTAAAAAAATAATGGGGGAGAAACACAATGCGTTATAGCGTTGTGTTTCTCCCCCATTATTTTTTAACACTCTAAGTCTAGTGACCTACTTTCATGTGAGTAGTAAGTAAAGGAGGGTTCTGTGACTGTCCCCATTCCTTCGGGTCAATGACCGGACCGGAAAGGTCAATGACCCCCTTCGCCAAAAAATGGACCCCCCCACCAAAAAAATGGACCCCCCTTCCCCCACCACTCCTTCCCCACTCCTCCGGGGTCATGACCGGTTGTCTACTCACATCTAACTGTTACACTCGCTACTCCAGAGTCTTCATTCCAATCCGAGAGGCCACCGCCGCAACAACGTAGCTATGACTACTTTATTTAAATTATGCTTGCAAGAGATAATTGCAAATAGAGACATGTTGGAATTTGCATTGAATAATGCAAACTTTCCACCACCACTAAGAGAATTCATGTATTCCTTTTATAAAGAAAACTTTGGATACATTCACTACTTCTGGTGGAAATTCCAAGATGTAACTCAAATGTGTTGTGAGTGCGGTTTGGCTGCAACAGATTCTAATCTCGGACTCTTTTTAGATGAAGGTGGAACCTACAAAGGAAGTTATGGTTGGGCATACAAGTTCAATCTTCCTAAGGAAAAATGCGATATTTGCTCAAATCCTTTATACAAGTGGGTACACACCGAAGTCCCTGTGTGAGTTTAGCTCCATAGGGACAAACGGCCCTTTTCAGGGCCACCTAAGACTTGAATTTAGGCATGTAAGATACTTAGCTTACATGCGACTTAGCAGAAATAAGTTCTGCTACGCGGCTAGTTTGATCCGTGTAGTAGTAAGCAAAGGAGGGTTCTGTGCCCGTCCCCACTCCTTAGGGTCAATGACCGACCCCCCCCCCCGAAAAAATGGAGCCCCCCCGAAAAAATGGAGCCCCCCCACTACTCCTTCCCCCACCACTCAGGCCAATGACCGGTCATGGCCGGCTGCTAACCTCTCTTATTTGCATACCGTTATAAAAGACGTGCCGGCTACGGCTAGTGTTTCATTCTGGTTTCTTCCACCGCTCTTGTTGCTTCGTTTCTGCCAGTCTTAATATTTTTATTTTCAAAATGCTTCCTCACCTTAATGAAAACCTTAATTCTTCTGAAAATGCCGATGTTTTTCAACCACCTGAAGATGATGTAGTAGATGATTTCCAACAACATGAAAAAGATGTGATAGAAGATATGAATAGTAGCAGTGAAGATGAAATTGAAGATGACAGTGAAGATGAAATTGAAATTAATGAACAATTTAAAGTATTCTTTATAGAACCACAATTTTCTTTTGATATAATTGAAAGATTTATTTTTGAAGCACACAGATGCCTAAATTTAGGATTTAATATTATCATCGGTTCACCTATTGTGTATAATAACAGTAACTTCTTCCTTGTAACACCAAATCATCGAGAACAAATTTTGACTTGGCAGGATGATGTAATGAGATCATATGAGCTCAACATTGGCGTTGGTTACTTTGTTGCACGAGTGGCTTAATTACCACATTACCCTTCCCCCACCCCCACCCTATCCCTTCCCAATCCTTATTCCTTCCCCCTCCCCATATTTAAAATTTATAAAAGGCGGGCTATGAACCTCCAGGTTTCTAGTCTGTACTCGCACTTTGTGCCGTCAAGTACATCTCTTGTAGTTTTTTCTCCGCCTTTTACAATATTATTTGTTTGAAAAAATGCCTCCTAATGTAAATTACCATTTTAATTCTTGCGAAATTTCCGATGTTTTTCTACAAACTGAAGACATTTTAAATAATGATAGTGAGAGTGAGAGTGAAGACGATGATAATTATAGTGTTGAACTTAGTGAAGAACGTAAAGTTATAGCAATTGATCCACAATTTCCATTTGATACAATAGAAAAGTTTATGGTTGAAGCTAATAAATGGTTAAATTTAGGATGTTATATACGAATTGACTCTTTTATATTGTATGGTGATAGTCATTCTTTCCTTGTCACACCAAATGACAGAGACCGCATGTTGCAGTGGGCACAATCTATGATGGAGTGCTACGAACAAGGTGTGGACACTGGCGGTTATTTTCTTGCACAAGTAGTGTAATAACAAAATTACCTTTCCCCACCCTACACCCTATCCCTTCCCAATCCTTATTCCTTCCCCCTCCCCATTTTTTAAATTTATAAAAAGGCGGGCTATGAACCTCCAAGTTTCTAGTCTGTACCTGCACCTTGTGGCATCAAGATGCTTACTAGACTTGATGGTTTCATAGCCAATGATATTAATATATGGAGTTTGATAACAAACTTACGCATTAAAATTGAAGAAAAAATTATGGCAAACAATGGGCTAGGAGTTATTGTTTTTGTTTCATTACCAGGACATATTGAAGTTTTGTATTTTATAAAAGTAACAATTAACAATATTAATGAACTATTTCCTTGGACAATATTTATTCGCAATAAGGTTGAAGAGCAGAAAATTATAGTAGATGTGGTAGCAATGAAATATAACCTAGATAGAGAAGAATAGCTACAAACCCCCCTCCCATTCCTTCGTTTTGCAAAATAGTGGGGGTAGGAGTATATATAAGACTAAGTAAGCGATACATAGTTTGTTATTTGAAGTAAAAGAAGTAGTAAACAAACATGTTGTCTAGAGATACTCCATTTATTAATTATTTTCAAGTTAAAGACGTTTTTGAAAACACAAATGAAATACAGGAAGAAAACATAGAGGAAAATTATGATGAAACTGATAACGATTCTACGATGGAAGAGGAAGAAATGGTACAGATTGAACAAGAACTATTTGAAGAAATGATAAGCGATAGTGATGAAGATATAGTTAAGGATGCTATTGAAATATTTATATTAGATTCATCATTGGAATCACCCATATCACCTTTACTGTCTTCTGAATCTGAATCCGAATTGGACTAAGGTACTCCAACCATTTTGAATAAGTAAGGGGGGAAAAATATACCCACCACTAGTTAAAAGTTGGTGGGGGAATGTTTATAAATGTGTTAGTTATTTGTGCAGGAGATCAGTCTTAGGAAGACTAGTGACTGAAGATGTTTCGTAAAATACCTTTTGATCCTTCGTACTATAATCTGTTTGATATACATCGTTTTCCAGACATTGAGCAGAAATTGTACAGAAAATTTTGTTCTCTACTTGATAAACCGCAAAAACTACCACCAAATACTTTTACCTACAACCTACCCCTCATAGACAAGGACGATGTAAGCAAAATACCATTAGTTCAAGTGAAATTTTTGGAAGAAAAAATTCTTGTTTGTGTAAGAGAAGTGTTTCATAATGATTATTCAAAAAGATTGGCTTTCTCCTTTATTCAAGAACATGCAGGATCTGAAAGAGAACAGTATCCAGAACCATATTACAAATATCTTTTTGAGAATGGAGCGAGTGTAACGGTAGAAGTAACCATTACATTAGTATAACTCTCCCCACCACTGGCGTCTCCCCCCACCACTGGCTTAAATTTGGTGGGGGAATGTGGATAAATGTGTTGATTATCTGTGTAGAAGCTCATTCTTCGAGAAATAGTTGATCAAAATGTTTCATCATGTACCTTGTGATCCAACTTCTTCCTTCAGGGAAAAACAAAGATTAAAAAGACTAGAAAAGAAAAGACAAGACCGAGAAGATATGAAGATGGAGTTCAATCGACTACAATTTCAAATACCTGGAATTGAACTTGGAGCACCAAGATTGAAAACCCTCCACTGGGCTGGAAGTCATATTAAGTATTTAAAACTACAAGTTGAAGCAAGAGATTTAAAATTGAAAAGATTAAAAATGAAAAATCGAGAATTGAAGAAATTAATATCACACATGTCTGGTAATACAACAGTTCAAGAAGGTGAAGAAGAAGGAAAAGAAATTTTAGGAATCTAAATTATCAGCACCCTTTTAGAGAATGGGGAATAGATCACTTATGGTGGTAATGTAATAACATGCCGCTTAGTGATCTATTCCTAGTTCTCGCTTAATATCCGATGACCTTGACCTATATAAAAGTGGTGGGGGTAAGAGCATATAAGGAGATAGTTATGGATATAACTTTCAGTACGAGTCTAACACATGGACAGCTTGTTAGTTTTATGTTTACAACAAATTATTAATAATGGGTTTCTTTACCATTATATAATAAGATCGAATAAATGTGAAATACCTCAACCAATTCGTGAAATGCTCATCAAATTTAAGAAGGACAATTGTGGATTTGGTATTTATCTTGCTTTTATTTTTGAAGATGGAACAAAAATGTGTCATGATTGTGGAAAAGCATCTGTTTTAGATTTTGAACAATTTGAAGACGATGGAGGTAAATTAGTTCACCTTTTAAAAGGCCAAGTGATGAAATTTGAAACAGTTCAGAAAAAATGTAACATTTGTGCACAAAATTTGTTTGAATTTATTAAGTATAGTGCATTGAAATCATAATACCCCTTCCACATATGAAGAAGGTGGGGGAAAGGAGTGGGGATTATAAAGTGGTGGGGGAACATGTATAAATGTAGGTTGTTTGAAGAGACTTTTAATATTTTTGCAGAGTTTGTTGGAACAACATGCAGTTTGAAGTACGCCATTTTAAAATGAGATATGAAGAATGGAGCTCTGTCGCAGGATTTGTGAAATCAAAAGAAGATGATGAAAAATTGATAAATGTACATTGCTACATTCACAATCAACAAAGTCATGACAGGGTGATGGAGTATTTAAACACTCCTAACATAACATCACAAAGTTTTGCATTTATAAAATATTTGAAAGAAGAAGATTTGGATGTTACCCTAGAAGTTTGGTATCTAATTTAAAATATAAAAATAAGAAAATTATTGTGGTGGGGGAAATGTACAAGTTAGTGTTGGGGGAAATGCGATAAAACCGGCAAAATTGTAGAATAGAATTCACTCTGTACAACGACAGACAACGATGGAGCATCCTTCCACAACACCTAAATTGGCAACTTCGGACTGGCATGAAAATCAGCAACGAAATACTTCAAGTTTAAATTGGTATCAAAATCAGCAGCCTAGTACTTCAAATTCAAATTGGTATCAAAATCAGCAGCCTAGTACTTCAAATTCAAATTGGTATCAAAATCAGCAGCCTAGTACTTCAAGTTCAATTTCATATGAAAATCAGCAACCTGCCACTTCAAGTTCAAATTGGTATGGAAATCAGCAAACTACTACTTCAACACAAAATTGGTATGAAAATCAACAGCCGACAACATCAACTTATTTTTCTACATCAGTATACAAAGTATCAAAGCCCCAGGTATCAAAGCCCCATTCGGATTGTATGAATAAGTCAATATCAACTGAATCAGCAAGAATCAGGAAAAACACACACATGAGAGAAAGGTGCAAGAAAGAAAGGATAGAATTTACAAAATTACAGTTAACAGTTCCTTCTATTAAAGTGGGATGTAGCAGAATAAAAACTTTAGAAGCAACCAATGCATTTTTGTTCGAATTGTTAGACAGTATTGAAAAGTTGAAGAAGAATGAACATTGTAAAAAGTAAACACTCATTCCCCCAAGAAAAACAAAAAAAAATAATAATAAAATAGCAAAATCCAAAAAAGTAGATGTAGAATAGAGAGCGAGGAATAGATCACTTTGTGGTAATGGACTAACATGCCACTTAGTGCTCTATTCCTCGTTCTCGCGTTATATTGGATGACCTTGACCTAAATTAGTAGGGTGGGGGAAATTGAAAATGGTGGGGGAAAGTGTATAAAGGACGAGCCTGCTATAGAGGAATCACTCTGAAAGCAAACTTGTCACAAGTATGGACTTGACAACAAGTAAAGAAGATAGAAAACAAAGGTTTCGGGAAATGGCTAAAGTAAGAGAGTCAAGAATAAGGTTAAGATTCTACAAACTACAGAGATTGATTCCTGGAGTTAAGTTAGGAGAAATACGATCAAGAACGGTAGACATGGCAGCTGATTACATCAGTTACTTACATTCGGAATTAATGATAAAAGAAGCAAAAATAGAAGAGTTGGAGCACAAGGTAAAACAACATATTGAAACATCAAACAGTCAACCTATAAATTATGTAATAAGAGAAGAAGATGTAAATGATTTAAATTAAAAAAATGAACTTGGACTTGGACTTTGGTTATTGATTGGACACTTCTTAGAGAATGGGGAATAGATCACTTTGTAGTAATGAATTATCATGCTGCTTAGTGATCTATTCCCAGTTCTCGCTTAATCAAAAATGACCTTGACATACTTACCAAAATATCATATAAGCCGGATGAAAAGCAGTTATTCCTCATTTACTTGAAATGGCTCCTGTGGACAACACCGATTATCCGAGGAAACCTCTTATTGAAATATTGTATAAAATTCAACTAGAGGATTTAAATATGGAAGAAGATGAAAATAACAGCGAAACATCAGAAGTAGAAACTATAAATGATATGGATGTGGATGTAACAACATTAGAAGAAGAAAATGCCAATGATGTAGAGAATGAAAATCTGGATATGGATGTAGTAATATCAGAGTCTTCGTCATCATTTGAATATGAAGAAGTACATATTGAAACTCCAATTCATATAGAGAATACTAATGAAGAATCTGTTTGTAGAAGATTAATATTTTGTTCAAGACGTTTGTTTTCTTCTGAAAGTGAAGAAGAAGAAGATGAAATAGTAGTGGGGGAACTATTATAAAAGAAGAAAAGGGAGAGCTCATTTCATTTCTTGGCGACATTTTGAAGAGTGAACATCACCAAACATGTATCATTGCGATAAATGTTTGGAATCATTTAACGATGATATTCTGTTAGAAATACATAAATAACTAATTCACAACAACACAGAAGAACAAGAAGAACAAGAAGAACAAAATGAGATAACAGCAAGACCTCCAACTACTTTACCAAATTTACAAGTATCAGCTTTACCTAGAAAGGTAGTAATACATCATAAGATTCAAAATGAAGATTTAAACTTAGAAGAATTTATTAGAGAAGCAAAACCAATCATCAGTAGAACTTTAAGAAAAGAATTAAAAAGATTAAATTTTCTGAAATTTGGTTTACTACTAGAAGCTATGTTTATAAATGTACAAGAAGAATTATCACCAAGAGGATTTATAACTAAAAACCGAACCATCATAGGAAGTTCAGACATTGATTCAATAGTTGAAAACTGTATAGAAGAAATATTAACTAAAATTCAGGAACACGAAGGACGAGGATCAGGGTGGAGTCTTATAAGTATTGAAGGATTAAATATAAGAGTTCATAAACATGGATATGGACTAATGGGATCTAGTTATATTCGTTTGCCAAAAATAATTGAGGATACAAGATCATGTATTAATGTGAAAAATCAAGATTACGAATGTTTTAGATATGCAATGACATGTAAATTTGTACCAAATCATTGCTATGAACCGAACCAGCACTATGAAAATCAAAGATATAGATATAACTTTCAAGGAATTAGTTACCCTGTATCACTAAAAGATATATCAAAATTTGAGAACAAAAATCCCGGCACATCTATTAATGTTTTTGGATTAGATAGTTCAAACAAAGTTTATCCTTTACGTATTGCTAAAGAAGAGCTAGCAGATCATACAGATTTACTACTACTAACGCAAGGAGATGTATCTCACTATGTGTATATAAAGAAATTTGACTCTCTTGTTAACAAGCAACTTTAAAAAAATCGAAACAAAAAGCTGATTTGCAAGAGCTGTTTTAATTTCCAACGAGAAGGAAGACAAGGAATAGAATGGTTACAAGAGCACAAAAGATTATGTAACAATAATTATGAAGCAAAGATTATTTTACCTTCAGAAAGCAGAGCATTTGTTACATTTCAAAAGGTTCATCATCAATACCGTATCCCTATAGTTGTATATGCGGACTTTGAATCAACACTAATTCCTATAGAAGATGAAAATTGTGAAGCTAGAAAAAGTGTCAATTATCAAATGCACAAACCAAATAGTTTTTGTTTAATGGTTAAATCAACATTATCAGAAGAACATTTAAACGAATATGGATTAACTTCAGAAACTCTAGTATATCGTGGTGAAAATGCGGAAACAATATTTCTTGACCATTTATATTTAATATCTGAAAATGTACAAAGATTATATACCAATATCGTACCAATGAAACCGATGGAGGAAGAAGAGGAAATTCAACATGAAAATGCAACTCACTGTTTCTTATGTAAAAATGATTTTACCATTGAAAATTATAAAGTTAAAGATCATGACCACCTTACAGGTTACTACAGGGGTGCTGCTTGTAATAAATGCAATTTGAGCTATCGTTTACCACTATTTATTCCTGTGGTTCTGCATAACCTCAGTGGGTATGATGCTCATTTTATAATACCTGAATTAGGAAGAGACAATGGTTCAATAGATGTGTTGGCTGAAACTTCTGAAAAGTTTATAAGTTTCTCTAAAACATTTGGAAATGTCAAATTAAGATTCTTAGACTCCTACCGATTTATGCCGTCGAGTTTGTCTAAACTTTCTGAAAATTTAAGGAAACAAGATTTTATTGAAGATTGTAAGTAACGACAAACTGGATCTCGTACTTCGGAAAGGTGTTTTCCCATATGATTATATAGATAGTTTAGAAAAATTTAATGAAACATCACTTCCGCCAAAAGAAGAATTTAAAAGTAAACTATACGACATGGACATATCTCAAGAAGATTATGATCATGCATGTAAAGTATGGAATGAATTAGGATTTACAACATTGGGAGAATATTCAGATTTTTATGTTAAATTAGATGTAACTTTACTATGTGATATAATGGAAGAATTTAGAAATACATGTTTTGCAGAATATGGATTAGACCCTCTTCATTCATACACTTCACCTGGATTAGCATGGCAAGCTATGCTAAAAGAAACAAACTGTAAAATACAACTTCTTACTGATATAGATATGATTTTAATGTTAGAGTCTGGAGTTAGAGGGGGATTAACACAAAGTGTAACAAGACATGTTAAGGAAAATAACAAATATTTACCTGATTTTGATGCATCAAAACCAACAACATATTTGGGTTATTTTGATGCAAATAACTTATATTGATGGGCAATGTCAAATCCCCTTCCATATGATAATTTCAAATGGATAGACCCAGATTCAATTGGAAACATAATGGATATACCAAAGTATGGTGAGATTGGTTACATTTTTGATGTCGATTTTGAATATCCCGAACATCTTCACGATCAACATTATGATTTACCACTTGTTCCGAAGACTGAAATTTCCCCTACTGGAAGATGGCCAAAATTATTAATGACTTTAAACAATAAGTCTAGGTATGTTGGACATTATTGGATGATACAACAGGATTTAGACTTGGGATGAAAAATTACAAAAATTAATCGAATACTACAATTCTCTCAATCTTGTTGGTTAAAACCATACATCGACAACAACACAAGAAGAAGAGCCGCCGCTACATCAAGTTTTCAAAAGGATTTCTTCAAAATAATTAACAATGCAATATTTGGCAAGACTTTAGAAAACAAAAAGAAACATAAGGATATCAAATTAGTAACAGATCCAGTAAAATTACAGAAATTAGTGCAACAACCAAACTTTGGTTCATCCGTAATTATAAATGAAAATCTTGTCTTCATTTCTATGAACAAAAAATCAGTTGTATTGGATCGTCCTTTATATCTTGGTATGTCAATATTGGATATTTCTAAAACACACATGTACGAGTTTCATTATAAGAAGATGGTTAATTATTATGAAAGAGATAACATGGGTTTTGCATATATGGATACGGATGCACTTATTTACTGGATTAAAACATTAATTATTTAAAATTTATTGGGCTACACCCACCTTAATATTTACAGTATGATGCGTGGATCCTTCGTCAATTGGTGAACACAAAAAACACAACACACACGTACACAAAATCGGATCCCGCTATCAAAGTCCCGACGTTTCGCGTGACCGAAAAACATTCACGCCTCTTCGGGGGAGTTTATTGACGCCGACGATGTTGTTTGGCGTGAAGTCGCTCCGACCGTCTTACCGCGACTGATTAGTCCGACTGTCTTACAGTCGCGGTAAGACGGTCGGAGCGACTTCACGCCAAACAACATCGTCGGCGTCAATAAACTCCCCCGAAGAGGCGTGAATGTTTTTCGGTCACGCGAAACGTCGGGACTTTGATAGCGGGATCCGATTTTGTGTACGTGTGTGTTGTGTTTTTTGTGTTCACCAATTGACGAAGGATCCACGCATCATACTGTAAATATTAAGGTGGGTGTAGCCCAATAAATTTTAAATAATTAATGAAAAAACCCCACCCAACAAGAAATCATGTCATTCAGAATATTGATTAAAACAAATGACATGTATGAGGATTTACGTACCTTTGTATGTAAAGATGATTTTGACTTTTCCGATTATCCTAAGGACCATCCAAATTACGACTATGACAGAAACAAAAAAGTATTGGGAAAATTTAAAGATGAAACAAATGATGTGCCGATGATGGAAATTGTAGCATTAAGGTCCAAACTGTATTCATTTCAACTGTACATAAATGAAAGGAATGAAAATCAAGTCACAAAGAAAGCCAAAAATAAAGACATCTTTCCTAAAGAAGAACGTACAGTTTGAACATTATAAAAGATGTTTGTTTGAAAATGTTGAAACAACTGCAACATTCAACACTATTAGAAGTTAACCACCAACTTTTCAGTGTCAAACAAACAAAGTGGGCATTAAGCTACAAAGACGACAAGCGACATATTTTAGAAGATAAAATTAATACTCTACCATTCGGCCACTACTCTTTAAACCCTATCGACCAATAAACCTATTCTTCGTCCTCTACCTTCTTCCTTTTTCCTTTCCGTAAAAAAGAGGGGACATGGCAAGCCCAATGCCATGTTCCCTCTTTTTTACACTATTATAAAATGACCTTGACCCATATTCTAACTATATATAAGAGAATAAACCATTGTATGGATGAGTATTTCTACAAACGGCGTGCAAGCAACACTTTAAGATGGAAAGTGTAAAGGATAAGATTGTAAATGAACTACATAAAGCAGCAAGAAGAAGATTTCCAAGAAGAAGTACAATCATTAAAGGAATGAATGATCTTTACCAAGCTGATCTCATTGAAATGATACCACACAGTAAATTAAACAAAGGATTTAAATATATTTTAACAATTATAGACTGTTTTATTAAAATAGCTGATGCTTTGCCATTGAAGGACAAGACTGGTAAAAGTGTTACCAAAGCTATGGAAACAACAATACAAAGAAATAAATTTAAAATTAAACATTTACAAACGGATGATGGAAAAGAATATTGTAATAAAGATTTTGGAGCTTTAATGAAGAAATATAAAATACATCATTTTTCTACAAATTTTGAAGTTAAAGCTTCAATAATTGAAAGATTCAATAGAACATTAAAAGGAGCAATGTATAAACAATTTTCAAAACGAGGATCATATGTATGGTATGACATATTACCACAACTTATAAAAGAGTATAACAACAAATACCATCGTACCATCGGAATGAAACTATCCAAGTAAACAGTGCTAATGCTAAAATTGTATTACAACGCATAAAAAATAATACAACACCAAAAATAGAAAAGTTACAACCAAAAAAGTTTAAGGTTAACGATAAAGTTCGTATAAGCAAAACAAAGGTGTATTTAGTAAAAGATATTTGCCAAATTGGACTAATGAAGTATTTACAATTTATAAAGTGCAACCAACTATACCTGAAACTTATATTTTAAAGGATAACAAGGGTGAATTACTTCAAGGTGGATTTTACGGACATGAGTTGTTAAATCAACAGTTGGTGATGTATATCTTGTTGAAAAAGTTTTACAAAGGAAAAAGGATATGGTTAAAGTTAGGTGGTTAGGATTTGATAAAAGTGAAGACTCTTGGATTCCTTCAAAAGACTTGGTATAGTTATTTAATAGCTCATTGTGTGTTTAACCTTTAAACAAGATGGAGATTGTACAACAAAAAGATCGATTTAATATCAATAATATTGATGAATTGACAGTTGACAATAATAAGTTAAATCATGGTACACATGGTGAATTACTACCAAATACGGTAAGATGTTTAATAACTGGTCCTTCAAATTGTGGAAAAACTAATATTGTCTTTAACCTTATAACAAATCCTAAAGGTTTGCGCTTCAATAATATATATATTTTTTCAAAATCATTGCAACAACCAAAATATCAATTATTAGATAAATTACTTGCAAGTGTACCTGAAGTGAATTTTTACAAGTTTAATGCAAGTGAAACAATCATGCAACCAAATGAAGCAAAACCATTTTCTGTTTTTATATTTGACGATGTTTCTTGTGAAAATCATGACACAATAAGGAATTATTTTGCTATGGGAAGACATCATAATATTTATAGCATTTATATTGGTCAAACATACAGTAAAATTCCAAAACAACTTATAAGAGACAATGCAAATATGTTGATCATCTTTAAGCAAGATGAGACAAATTTAAAGCATATATATAATGATCATGTAAATGCGGATATGCCATTTGACAAATTTAAAGAAATGTGTGGTAAAGCATGGTATGAGAAATATGGATTTCTCGTTATTATGAAAGAAGAAGATATTAAAAAATGGTAGATATCGTATAGGATTGGATAAATTTGTATTAATACGTTGAACTACCTATGCTACATCTAGTAACACGTTGAACTTCATAGTGTAAACTTGGTGAATCAAGAAAAACTATTAAAAGAAATAAAATCACTCAGTGATTCTATTAGGATAAAGAATCGTGCATTAAGGATGGGTTTAAGTGAAAGAGAAGAATTTCTAGAGAATACATTTAAACCTATCACGGAACCTTTAAAACAGATATCAGAAACTATTGGTAAACCTCGTTATGAAGGAGATGTTTTACTACCAGTTTCTAAACAAGAAGTACAAGCATTAAAAAAAGAAGATGATGATGATTCATATACAAGTGCTAGTGAGCAAGACGAAACAAAAGAAGAAGAAGAATCAATTGTTGAAAAGGAAGAACAGCCAATACCTGAAGCAGAACAATCTATTCCAAATTTAACTCAATTGAGTAGCAATATATTACAACATGGACCTCTTGGACGAAAATATATAATGAAAATGCTACATGATATGAAATCAAATCCAAATTTAAGTAAATCACACGTATATGGAGCAAGAATTGATGGGAATGAATCAATGGGGGGGTAATTCTAAGCTTGAAGTAACTCAAGACGATTACATCATTATTGGTGAGCATAGATATAAAGGAACAAAAGGATTATATGAATTAATTTTTAAAAATATACCAATAAAATATTCGGCAAAAGATTTAAATACTTTTAAAGAAATTTTACAAAATACTAACGCTCATAAAAGAAACTACTCAAAGGATGCAATGATTAATCGTGCACGTGCAACAAAATATAATATTGTTATAAAAAAATTGTTTCCCCCACGAAAACTACCAACATCACGTACCAAACCGGCTGTGAGACAACCATTAAAATGAAAATCTTTATCGCTTATGGATTTATCACTTCTTGAACAACATGGTAAAAAGAGTAAAGGAGATACTTCAACATCTGGCAAAGGATTAATGAAAAATCTATACAATACAAATGTTATCTACTACAACGACATCAATAAATTAGTTGACAGAATGAGACTATTGCATGAAGCTATGTCCAGGAAGCTGGTCATACTTTTTTAAATAATGAATGGGTAGCTCTAGTTGATGAACTTAAGAATCGCGGCATAGTTGTATAATTGTCCGCAAATATAAAGAAGTTGCAAGTGTAAGATGTATCAGTTCTAACATGAGCGTTGACAAGTTCGGACGCTACTCCGCATTAGGAGGGCAAGTTGGAGAAGACAGAAAAAGAAGTGGATTACCGCAAACACCTGAAGGTGACTATAACATAAGTAATAAACGTTTAAAATTAGTTAAAGATCCAGAAGAAGATACTGATGGAGCAAATTTAAAGACAATAAAAGAAGCTACTTCAACATCATTGAAATTACATAAGAATACTTACGATGTTAAATCACATAGATTAATTAATGTTGGTAAACCAACTGAAGGTTCTGATGCAATTACTAAAGAGTACTTATCATCTGAACTTTCAAATACTTTAAAATTGCAATGGGTTAACAACTTAAAAGATGGACAAACATATGATGCTGGAAATTATAGAATAACCAATGTGGCAAATCCAAAAAATTATAGAGATTCAGTTAATAAACAATACTTACATTCTATAATACCGGAAAAAACTGAACATGGATTTTCTTTTTATAAATTTATTATAAATGACATTGGATACCCAAAAGAAGACGGTGATGCTGTAAACCTAAAATACATCAAGAACAACTGTATTTTACAAGATGTTGATGGAATCAATTGTCATGGAAAAGCGTTGACAAATGTAAAGTTTGGTTCTCAACCAAAAGATGCTGTTACTATGGAACAATTATCTAAAGAATTAAAAAGGGAAACATCAAATTTTGTAAAACATGAAGATGCTGTGTTAAAGCGGGGAGATAAATTTATACATGGAAATAAAAAGTTTGATTTAATGCAAGGAAATAATGATGAATGGGATGCTGGACATAAAATAAAAACAAATGGAAGATTTGGTATAAAAGATTCATATGTACCTCTAATGGTACAAACATTAATTGCAAGTGGTGGTAGATTAGTTACATACGATGGTCGTAATAGAAGAATAAAAAATATTTATCCTGGTTATGAAGAAGATGATTGTGTTACATTGAAACAAACAATAACTTGGGATAAACACTTTGGGACCAAATATGATGCAAAGATGAAGAAAATAATTAATATTTTACCAGGTGAAGATTCAAATGATGCTGCTACTATTGGAAAAGTCATAACAACATCAAAAAGTGATTCAACAGCTTACACATGTAATGAAAAACGTATTATGCAATTACACGATCCTCAACATTCAAAAGATGCTGTAACTTTAGATTGTTTAATAAGAATAGTAGGCAATTTACTTATTGATACTCACAATCATATAGCTAGTACAACGAGTCATGTCATAATTCAACCCGATGAACGGGAAGCTTGGATTAAAAATAGAATTATAAATCAGTATATAATTAATTTGAATAACTAAGTGTTTAAATATAAAAAAATTGTACATAACTTATTCATTTATGTAAAGTATCTTGTGGAGTAAACATACCAGTTATATAAAACTACATAATGAAGACCGTATCACTCAGTCATCATCAAGACAGCGACAAGAGAGGACGTGGTATAACTTCAGCTGCGTTATCTCTGCTTAGAGGGATACCTGTTGGTGCTGTTGTAGATCGAGCAATAGACGCTCTACCATACGAATTACATATTCCCGGAGGTTATCAATATTGTGGACCTTGAACTAAGTTGGCAAAACGTTTAGCAAGAGGAGATCCTGGAATTAATAAATTAGATCAAGCTTGCAATCAACACGATATAGCATATTCAAAGTTTAAAGATTCAACAAATAGATCAATAGCAGATAAAATTCTAGCGGAAAAAGCTTGGCAAAGAGTAAAATCAAGTGACGCAAGTATCGCAGAAAAAGCAGCAGCTTGGGCCGTAACTACAGCCATGAAGACAAAAGCTAAGTTTGGTGGTGGAAGACGACGTCGCAGAGGAAGACCTGCAAAAAAAAAGAAATCCCAAAAAAGGTGGAAATATTAGAAAGAGACGTCGTAGAACTCGTAAAGCAAAAGTAGAAAAGGCTTCTGTTTGGTCAATGGTAAAAAACGGAGCAGGTTTATACCTAAGACCATACCGTGTGTACTAAATAAGAAGAGTCAATTGATAATTCCAAATAAAGCCTTAACAAATCATCAGTTAAATGATTATGTAAAATGTTTGAAAATACCATTCTTTCGAGGAGTTTTTATGAAGGATGCATTACCAACTAAAATATGGAAAAATGAAACTGGAATAGTAAATTTGGATTCCACCTATGGTCCAGGCACTCATTGGGTATGCTATAAAAAACTCAGATAAACTGCTTATTACTTTGACAGCTTTGGCAATCTACCGCCACCAAAAAAACTTCAACATTATTTTCGAAACTCCAAAAATATTTTTTACAATTACAAAAGAGAACAACCTAACAATACTGAAATATGTGGACATTTATGTTTGGAGTTTCTAGCGAAAAGTGTCAGTCACCTTTAAGATGTCATCGTATACAGTGTCACTGAGTGGAAATTCATCCACATTGAAAAGTACGCTATTCCCAGCATTGCGTCTATCCAAGGAAAGATTATGGGAAGCGGCATTACTTGATTTGACAACCTACAATCTATATTAATAAAATTAGAGTTTTGTCTGTACGTTGCTTAGAATTTTGAAATTTTTTGTTATTTTTACTTTTTATGCATCGCAGAATCCAAAATCGGTGTCACCTAGATTTCTTTCCCTTTGTCTGTCTGTCTGTCTCTCTGTCACTCTGTCTGTAACGCTCATGGGTCCTATTTTGTCCTCTTTTCACTGGATAACGACTTTACCTAAGGGTCTAAATTTTTTTCATGTCATAGACTAAAGTGGTGTGAAGGTTCATTGCAACTTTAATTGCCTTAGCGACCTTAGGGCTTTGCCCCATAGTACGTCAAAGTAGCAAATTAAGTTGGGCTAAAATACCCCACGACAAGGGATTTAGTAAATGATATGAAAATTTTTATTACTTTTAAATGGTGCAATTAGAACGATTTTAGTTGCTCTTAAGCATAGTTCGTCAAAAAGGCTCTGCCTCATAGTAAAAGAAATATTCAATGTTAATCTTATGGGAATATTTACCTCTACCTTCTTATCTATGCTTTTTAATCAGCTGGATTAGACAGTTTGTCATTTTCACCACAGATGGCAACACTTAAAATGTTAAATACAGACTCATTCATATCTAACCCTTAAACTTTTCACTGGCCTAAATACAGAGAATAAAGTCAACTAATTATTGGTTCTAAATATGAATATTAAAATAATTTTAATCGATGAACAATGAGTACCCTTTTATTAAAATCATTTTATTTCACTAGATGTAGAAGCAATGTGGCTTTGCACAAACTCCTATGCAAATATAAACACCATGAAAATTTAAAGTTTCGAATTAAAAACACTAAATAGAATACACTTACTATAATTTTTAATAACCTATAACATGTTTACTCATCATAGTAACATGAGTAAACATGTTATAGGTTATTAAAAATTATAGTAAGTGTGTTATATTTAGTGTTTTTATTAATTTTCTTATGATATCTAATAAGTAAATTTTATTTTTCAATTAATTGGATACTTTAAATTTTCATGGTGTTTATATTTGCATAGGAGTTTGTGCAAAGCCACATTGCTTCTACATCTAGTGAAATAAAATGATTTTAATAAAAGGGTACTCATGTTCATTGATTAAAATTATAGTCTATTAATAATAGTATCCCTTAAGTGTGAATTTCATCATCAAATGAATATTAAAATAATTTATGCATATTATTACCAAATTAGTTTTGTTCCTTAAATCTGAAAATATTGCTTATTATCATTGCAAACTAATTTTAGTTCCCAATTTAGCTTTCATTGTACGTTCTGACAAAAAGAGGTGTATTTCATCAAACACAATAAGTAGTTAAAACCAACGAGTTTTATAAATTGCTCAATCTTTCAAGTAGTTCGGGTATGGACGGGGCAATCCTAATGTGAAAGAACTTAATGAGTAGGGTTCTTATGAAGAAGTGAGAAAGCCGCTCACAAAACACTGACAGTACCACTGTAAATTTCATTCAAGGATCATGCTGATTGGTTGAATGGAATCAGTTGGTTTTAGAACATATTTGCAGAAGTTTGTTATTGTTTTTATTTTTTGAAAACAAACAAATATGCTTATTTTTACATTTAGAAGGTAAAAAGAGCGCTTCCCGTGGCAATAAGGAGAAGTAATCTTATCATCAACGCTTTATTTTCCTCCGTTTTTCGGCAAAACATTTTAACATGGGATGTCTCTATTTATTCGGTTTTGTATACATTGGCAATACATGGGGTTTTAGGTAAGAAGATAAATCTAAAGACAAAAAAATTGAATTAAGTATACCTAATATCTACTTAAAAATATCTACACTGGTGCTGTGCCTATACATTACTGACAGGCGTTGCGTTTTTTTACTTGGTTTGGGTATTCAAATTTTAATTAATTTTGAATTTGGATTAAGTGTTGTACATGTCTGTACATATTTTTCATGTATAGATCAAGATATGCACGGGTGGGGTACATTGGATTTGGTATATAGCTATCGTCATCTCCAATCAAGTATTCAATATTAGATTTCATAAGAATCTATAATATTTTTGACAAGTCCGAGTTTTCTTAAATCGTCTATATGAGTAAACAGTAAAGTTTTTAGAACTATAAAGTAAATCACTATACGAATATAAATGTTTAATCAAACTGCAACAAAAACATTAATAGAAATAACTTATAATAACACAAATGAGGAATGGATGTAACAAGATTTTGACAATTGTACCTGGGAGCTATTAAGCATAAAACTTGATATCTAGATACATTAGAATGAACCAACTGAAGGTTATATATTGAATTTGTGAAATCACTGATATCATTCGTTTAATAAACTGTACACACACCCCGTGCGAAGAACGGGTACACAGCTAGTTCAATTCCTAATGTTACAGAAGGAAAATACCCCCGTCGCAGCAGACCTGCGTACTCAGCGAATTTCCAGAGAATTATTGTTTCAACATCAAAGAACTTTGTGGCTAACTTATATAATTAATAATCTTTATAAAAAAATATAATATATTTAATGGCATTATATTTCTGAGTAAATTATTTTTATTTAATAATTTATAATTCATATTTATATTGTAATAAATGGTTTTTTTAACATTAATAAAAGTGCATATCCAAAGTTTCCATGCAAAAGGAATGATTTGTTTACAAATAAAAAAACATAAACATTTCAAATTTTACAAAAATATGCAGAAGACAGCTGATCAGCTGATTAGGAACAGATACCCTATTATCTCCTTCTCTCTTGCTCCCATTATACTTTTATTTTCCATAAGAATACCATGATATTTAGCATGTAGGTTTGCTGCCATGTGGGTTTTTGATCAAATCTTAATTACTTACCACCTAGTGAAGGTTCATACAAATTGTTATTAAGATATGTTGATAAATGAGCGATATATAACTTTTGAAAGATTTACCCATAAGAATAACATAGGAAACTTAATTTGAATTTTCTTTATAACCAGTTAAGCTATTTAAAAAATTCAAAATACTAAATTGTTTGTTTTCTTAAACTCTTTTAAATGGTTTTAGTTAAAATTAATGAATTTTTTAAATTTAGGTCCAAAAATGCCAAAAACCCATTTTTGACCCCTTTGAAACCCCATAAAACCCCGTTCCCATAACCCGACAATGCTGGTTCGCGAACTCATGAAAATAGACCTGGTCTTACACCTTCATACCAAATTTGATCAAAATCGGAGGTCCGCTTCAAAAGTTATCGGTACCACGGACACACATATATATATATATATAGATATATATATACATATATATGAAAATGAACGAACGGTGTTTTTGGCTTCTGGGGACCTCAAAATGAAAAAGTAAAGTGGTCCCGGGCTTAGGTCTTACCATGGCTACTACCGTAATAGCGTATTCCCTATAGGGAAATTCGCTAAAACAATTTACTACATTATTATGAAACTAAGGATGCTGCAGGAAAATACTCAGAATTGAAAATTATTATATTTCCTACTGGAGCTTATGAAATTGATGATATACACCAATTATTACAGAAAAACTCGGAGAAGAAAATATCACAATCAAAGGAAACAATAATACTTTAAAAGCAGAAATAACTTCAAAATATTATATCGATGTCGGAATGAAAAACTCTATTGGCAGTTTACTTGGATTCACAGATACAAAAAAGAAAATCTTAACTCCTGGAACTACTCATTCAGGTGATACAACTGTTACAATATTGAAAGTAAATAGTATTGATGTAACATGTAATATTATACATGGATCGTATGGAGAAGGAGTGAATCAGCATATTTTACATACATTTTATCCAACAGTTGCTCCAGGTTTTAAAATTGTTGAGAAGCCACAAAACTTGATATACCTACCATTAAACACCAGTTTCATTTCAGACATCGTACTGAACATATTGGATCAAGACGGTCATAGTGTTGACTTTAGAGGAGAAACAATTACTATACGAATACACATCAAAGCGGCAACATAAAAGTCAACATGGGATTATAATTTAAACCGCAACGGAAGAGTCGGGAGCTCAGTAACTCCTCGACATTGGAAGAGTTAACATCAGACAACATTCGTTTTCTACAGAAGATTGGATTGAAACTTAACAACAATGGATATCCTGGATATATCTCAAGGACCAACATTCGACGAAACACTATGGGAGAAGGAATATCACACACACAACCCTTACACTTCATCAAAATTAAACAATAACGATGAAATAAGGATTCCCATTCAACAACAAGATATTTACACATTACCATGTGAAAGTTACTTGTATATCGAAGGACGGGTATTAAAATTAGATGGAAAAACTGCTTCAACAGTTCCTTTTATAAATAACCCAATGGCATATCTTTTTGATGAAATAAGATATGAAATATCAGGGGTGACGGTTGATTCAACAAAAAAGGTTGGTATAACAACAACATTGAAAGGATTAACATCATTAACACCACATGAGAAGAATTCAATAGTCACCGCCGGATGGGTTGCCCTAGATAAAGACACTATAACACCAGCTTCCAACGGTCACTTTGAGTTTCATGTACCTTTACGATTGCTTTTGGGATTCGCTGAAGATTACAAACGGGTAATAATAAATGTCAAACAAGAATTAGTATTACTCAGATCTTCAACTAATAAGGATTTGATACTTGCAGAACCTACAACTACGGATGATAAATTGGAATGTCAACTACAATTGGATAAAGTTGTTTGGAGAGTACCTCATGTAAGATTGGCCGATGAACATAGAATCGTATTATTGAGAAAGTTAAAATCTGACCGTGATATTGTTATGCCATTCCGAAGTTGGGAATTTCATGAATACCCTACACTACCTCAGACAGAACGACAAACATGGACCGTCAAGACATCAACTTACTTAGAACGTGCAAGGTACATAATACTCGGTTTTCAAACTAAGCGAAAAGATGTTATTACTGCAAATGCAGGTCAATTTGATCACTGTAAAATAAAGAATTGTAACGTTTTCCTAAAGTCTCAATTCTTTCCATATGACAATTTAAATGTCATGTTCAGCAAAAAACGTTTTTTCATTTTATATGATATGTATGCAAGATTTCAATCGTCATATTATGGAAAGACTAATACACCACTATTATCACCTGATCAGTATTATTCCAAGGCTCCGATAATTGTAATCGATTGTTCCAAACAAAATGAATCAGTAAAATCATCAAGTGTGGATATAAAAATTGATATGGAATTTGAAGAACCAGTAGCGGATGGAACTTCGGCATACTGTCTAATTCTACATGATAAAATAGTTACTTACACACCGCTGACCGGAATAGTGAAGAATGTACTTTAAGAAGAATTAGTACAACTACTGCAAAATATTGAGGTTAGAATTATCTTCCTCAATTTTTAAGGTTAGAATTTTGTTTCTGAAAGACAAGTTGAAAATAAACAATTATGTAATTGTATAAATTTCAAGGATTTTACAAAAAATATAAAAGCAAGAAAATAATTATTAGAAACTTCATTCTATCTTCAACCGTCGTATGGGAAACATCGTTCACAAGATGAATTCTACTAACGGAGAAGAAAATACACCTCTAATGGATGAAAATAGTTCTGATATAGAAAAACAAGTTGAACAAGAAATGGATGAATTCCTCAAGTTTAACAAACATAAAAAGAGAGAAGAAGAAGGAGAAGCTGAAAAAGAAGTGAAAAGAAAAAAGGTTGAAGTTAACATTACAACAAATATTTTAACAGAAGTATTTCTTTGAATTTTCTACCCTATTTCTTCATGCATGACGAAAAGTATATCGGTTGGAATTATAAAATCATTGGATTATTCACCAATTGTTATGTTAAATCATGGAAGTAAAATGGTTATCTTTACTGAAACTTCTTGGAATTCTCTAATGAAACATTTACATCTTTTGGAATGTTATTTAACTAACAACACATTTGGAAAAAGAACAAGAATAAGTTTATTAGAATCAAATATTGAAGTTGATATAATCAAACATCGTGGAGGACAAATTGTTCGCTTCATAGATTTAACTAGACATGATGTAAAATTACATTTCACTAAAGAAGAATTTTACACTTTAAGTTGTACTACCGGTCCTGTCACTAGATACTTAAAACAACTAGTATTTTCAAGTACAATAATCAAAGATTATCTAATCGATACATTGGACAGACAACCATTCATTCCAATTTTATATGGTCCTGTGGATACTTCAATTTTTAATCGAATACCTCAAGAAGTAGATATGTGGAGACAATTAAACAACTATCACACCAATCTATATCTATAAAAGGCAAAGCCCTCACTCACTGACTCACTCATCACTAATTCTCCAACTTCCAGACTAGCTAGAGTACTGAAATTTGGTATACTCATTCTTTAGGCTCAAAATAGGAAAGTCTGACTATTTTCATATTAATATTCACAAAGGGCTACGCCCTAGACGTCCTCAAAGTTACCGTGTTATTCTTATGGAAGAAACATTTTTGTATTCTAACATATGATTATGGAAATTGAATTTATGGATTTGTTTACATCTGCCACATGATGATTCATTCAAGAAAATGCTTATAAGCATAGAAGTAACCAGGTGTGAGATATAATGTTTATTTATGTTTGACTTTGTGGTTTTGCAAATATAGTTTTTGAAGCACTTAAGAGCTCCGGCACACTGGATTTCAAAATTACTTTAGGGCATTCGCGGGGTTGAAATTTTGACATGGACGTTCCTTTTTGCTCATGGGTGCTCACTAAGAAGCTGTTTTACCATTATAGTTTTCGAAATTGTTTAGGGCTCTACCTTAAAGAAGCTGACAATTACTGTATAGCCTACGTGTTGAAATTTGACAAGGACGATTCTCTTAGCTCATAGGTACTATCTATCTAATCTAAGAAACGTTGTGCAAATATAGTTTTGAAGCCCTTTAAGTCTGCACCCCACGGGACTTTTAAATTACTCTAGGACCCACGGGGTTGAAATATGATGGAGGATTACCTTTGCTCATGGGTACTCACTACGAAAAGAGTTTGCAAATATAATTTTTAAAGCACTTTAGGGCTCTACCCCACTGGATTTCTGAATTACATTAGGGCCTTCACGGGGTTGAAATTTGACATGGACATTTATCTTTGCTCATGCGTGCTTACTAAGGAACGGTTTTACAAATATAGTTTTCGAAGTTTTTTAGGGCTCTCCCAACAGGACTTCAAAAACTTTTTAGGGCCTCCGGGGTTGAAATTTGACATGGACGTTCCCCTTAGCTTAAGAATTTCAAAAAAGTGTATATTTTGGATTCTTTAGGGCTCCGTCCCACAAGTCTTGAAATTTACTTTGGGCCCACGGGGTTGAAAGTTGACATGGACGTTTCTCTTTGCTCATTGTTGCTCACTAATAAACAATTTAGCAAATTTACTTTAGGGCTCCACCCCAAAAAACATCAAAATTACCATATATGCTAAGGGATTAAAATCTAACGTGGATGCTCCGTTTTCCAAATAGGTGCTCACTTAGAAACTGCTTTGCAAATATAGTTTTCGGAGTTCTTTTCCGCCCCATAGGACTTCAAAATTATTCCAGGGGCTTCCCCCCACAAATCCTCAAAATTACCATAAATCCTACGGTGTTGAAATTTAACGTTTATGTTCCGTTTTGCTAATAGGTGTTTACTAAGAAACAGTTTTAGAAATATAGTTTTTTATGTTCTTTAGAACTCTGCCCTACATGGTTTTAAAATGACTGTAGGGCCTACGGGGTTGAAATTTGACATGGTTGCTCTTTTTTGCTCAATGGTTCTCATTAAGAAAATGTTTTGCAAAATTCCTTCAGAGCTCAACACACAGTAATTTGTTGTTTCAATGTCATTCTTAAGGAAGAAAATTTTGTTGCTCTTTTAAAGATTTTATTACCTAAAAAATAAATTCATTCACGGGCGAAGCCGTGTCGGGTAACAGCTAGTTTTAATATAAACGAAGGAGCACAAGAAATAAAAGAAGAACAATCGTGTTTGTAATAACAGTCAGTTGTGGATGACACTTCATCATGAACAAACGGGTTTCGTTTTCTACTGCATCACAGTTAATGGAAGTTAAAAGAGGTATAATTGAATTTCAAGCTTTTCGAGGGAATGATGGAAATTTCATTATTAAAGAATTAGTAATTTTGGATATGAACACATCTGTAATTTATCATTACTTATTCAAACCTCCATTTCCATTCAATAAACTAACAACTAAAGCGAAAGTTACAAACAAATGGTTGAACAAACATTTTCACAACTTAAAATGGGATGAAGGTTTTATTCATTATAAAATGATGCCACATATTATGAATCATTATTGTAAAGAGTTTAAAACTATCTACACAAGAGGATTGGAAAAAACAAATTAGATACAATAATTTTTTTTTATTTTTTTTAAAGAGGTTGGCGGACCTCTTTTTGCCTTACTTTGCCCCGTCCACATAGACTATTTTATCTGTGCGTGGATCGTATTAGACAAAGTAAGGGGGTGAGCCACTACAGTACAAGGTGAAAGGTACTGATAAAAGTCACTGGCAGAACGCGGATTCGAACCCACGACATCGCTGCCATGGTCCCGAAGTCCGGCGCGCTAACCACTACGCCACCGACTCACCCAATTTCCACTCTACATTTTTTTTTACCATATGTACCAAATTTACAACCAACGAAGTGATTATTGCAATAATAGATAGAGATTTCCA
Organism: Neoaliturus tenellus; assembly: GCA_030545055.2. Classification (NCBI taxonomy): domain Eukaryota; kingdom Metazoa; phylum Arthropoda; class Insecta; order Hemiptera; family Cicadellidae; genus Neoaliturus; species Neoaliturus tenellus. Next base: position 26,545,689 of record CM061534.1, on the reverse strand, counting down.
ATGCTACTTCAACGAGATTTGTATTTCATCAAAAAGTTTTAAGCATCGAAGGTCACAATGCGCTTTAAAGAATGCCTACTGCTTAAATAATTTCCTTCAACAAAGTGGTGGGGGTAGTGTAGTGTAGTGTAGTGTAGTGGTAGTGTAGTGGGTGAGTCGGTGGCGTAGTGGTTAGCGCGCCGGACTTCGGGACCATGGCAGCGATGTCGTGGGTTCGAATCCGCGTTCTGCCAGTGACTTTTATCAGTACCTTTCACCTTGTACTGTAGCGGCTCACCCCCTTACTTTGTCTAATACGATCCACGCACAGATCAATAGTCTATGTGGACGGGGCAAAGTAAGGCAAAAAGAGGTCCGCCAACCTCTTTTAAAAAAAGAAAGAAAGAAAGAAAGTGTCGGTGGTGGGGGTAGTGTCGATTATAAAAGTGAGAGCGCTACCATGACACAGCATGAGTATTACTCGAACCTCCGAAGAGACAACATCTCCAACGGACATTCTTATTAACAAGAAGATTAGCAGCACCAAAAACATTAAGATGGCATCAAACAACTTACTTCAAAATTTAGTTGAACAATTCAACGCTCATTCAAAATCAACAATCTTACCAACGAAGAAATGTTCCGAGCTGAAAGAAGAAAAACACTACATCATTAATACAATAAAAAAGATGGAAACTTCAGTAGGTGATGCTATAAATTGCACTTTGAGCGAGGCACCTTATACAATTGGTGATGAAGCAAAATTTCAGATCTTATTACCAAAGCGCTTCGTACAACTACTTCAAAATGAAGATCTTCGTATAATTCAACCCGGCGCACTCTATTTGGTATCACATGGACCAAGTGGAAACAACTCTACTGAACTTACAATTCATGTAACACCTACTACTGATTAGTTTGTACATAACATTGTAAATATTTCTTTGTAGTTGTTTTTTCAATAAATATGATATAAAACAAAAAAAATAATTAAAAAAGCAACATATTGTGATGTTTTTGTACATTACAATATGTTGCTTTTTTTTAAAATTCCACAGGATGACCTTGACCCAGTTTTGTATAATGATAAAAGGGGAAATGTACTTGCAAAATTCATCAGTCTACGGCTACCTTTCATACCGTACACATCTCGCTCTCAATCCCTGAATATAAAACTGCAACATGTCCCTAAAAGTCAAGTTTGCATCTTACGATACTAACACCATAACTACTTTTGAACAACTTGAAGATTTAACTAATGAAATGCGAGTTTTACTTACCGGTGGTTATCACTTAACTATTGATGTTAGTGCTACTAATACAAGGATGTTCACTAAAACAAAATATTGCGATGATGAAATATTTTTTTCTACACAACCTACAACTTCATCATCACCAGCCGGTCAACATAACGTTAAGTTACAAAAGTATTACCAATGTTGAATAAATTTTGACAAATAAAACTACAACTAAGGAATCACATGATCAATGTGAAGTTTATAAAAAGGATGTTACAGTTGGATAAATAATCATTCGTTTCTCAGCTCTCGCCACGACAAGACCTATTCAACAAAATGTTATACAGAATGATGATTGAACTTGATGGAAAAATCTATGGAAAAGACTACAACACCGTTGAACAAATGACTCAAGATTTAGATGTATTAACTAAAAAAGGATATCAAGCTAAATTAATTTTAAAATTTCCTGAAGTACATCCATTATCAACAGAAGAACTTATTGCTACGGCTAAGGCGGAGAGAGAGAAAAAGTCTGAAGAAAACAAACAAAAACAAACTTCCTAAGTTTCAATAATCCTTACACTTGTAAGGTATAATTTTTTAAAACTCCATTTGGATGACCTTGAAATTACCCCTACCACTTTTCATAGTACAAACTACTACTAGTACAAACTAGTACAAACTTTTCGCTATTCATTACTATACACTCTTATTCTTTCACTAGACTCCGCAGCGTCAACATGGAAGAGCAAAAATACAAGTACAAACCTCGTTACTGTTGTGAACAACAATGTACAGATTTAGGACCAATGATGGTGGATGGGTTAGCTTGTACTAAATGCGAATTCTTCGGATCTTGTTACTGCAAATGCAAAACAAAGCAACTACCGCCACCGGAATTGCGAACTTTCAAATTTTACAAATCAAGATATTTTCATACATGTTGTCCTCAAAGATGTTTCAAATTTCACCCTCTAGATCTTGCTCATTGTCAACGCACCAAGTCTCATCAAGATGATTTTTGTACACATATGATAAAAAGATGTAAATACAGGTCAGATTGGTATTCCGATCCTGTAGAACCATCAAATGTATAATTTCAGTTTTACACTCTTTTTTAAAACTTCAATTGGATGACCTTGAGATTTCCCCCACCACTAGTTCTAATTTTTATATAATATTAAATCATTCCACATCCAACACTCTAACTAACAACATGGAAGAAAAATTTATCAAGTTTGAACATATAATAACTGACAGGAAGGAGATGGAAGAATTGATTCAAAACTTACTTTCTATCATTGACAAATATCCTATAAGATGGTTCAGAATTGTAGTTCAATATTTAAATCCTGGTGAATTGTTTTCTTCATCGAGTGAAGAAGATGAAACAACTACTTCGGTTCAAATAATTGAATTAAAAGACGAAGAAGATGGGGCGTCTCCCCCATTTATTCCGTTTGAAGAGGGAAACTCCATACGATATTCCGTTTTCCCCAAACGTGTTAATTCAATCCCTGTGGATCTTATCCTTCGCCCGTCATTTATCTAAAAAGGAAGCCAGCTTTGATGATTAATGATTATAATTGAATAATGAATTTTACCAATAATATTGTTCCCCCAGTTAATTTAATACTAATTGTACATCGGACTTGACCTTATCATACTAATGTCTGAACATGCAGGCTTCCTTCCCTAAACCTAATTTAATTGTCCCCAAATAAATTCCATGATACTAATTTTGATTTGTATAATTACTGAATTGGATTAATATTTGACTTAGGCTCCCCATACCCCCGTTTCTCCCCTCAAATTCCTACCCTACCACATGGCGTTGTTACCTGATAACCGGAGTTGATGTCTGTCCGCCGCCGTGCTCGAGTCGACTCCCAGCGCGACGGTTCCAGAGACCGGCTGGCCTTCCGCGCATGCGCGGATCGCACTGTCTTTGTCTATTGTTACCTGACCAGCTGTTAGAGGTTTGGGGAGAGACGCCACAGCTTCCCCCCCCCCCCCCTCCGGGCAGGTATCCTGGAAGGAGCACTCCAACTCTTGGGCTGTCTGAAAGCTGGATTAGGCTTTGAGGCTCGGGAAGAAGGGTTAATGGGGGGTTTGGTTTAGGGAAGTGAAACCATTAATATAGTCCATTATGAGACTGGGGGTGCACAATGCATGATAAATAAGTAATTTTCTACAAATATTTCTACAACAATAAATAAGTATATACCTATACTATGTGCATCATAATAATAATGGTTTGATTCACGCATACAATTCATTATATATAATGAATAATTTCCTGTAGATATAAGTTTCACTTAAATTATACTAAGAATTCCGGTTTGTGAATCTGGTATGAGGTTGTGTGTGTTTGTTTATGTGTATGTGTATGTGTGTTTGTGTGTGTGTGTGTGTGTGTGTTATTGGCCTGTTCCCTCTGTGATGGTGAGGGTACAGCCGACTCATCCCTGCTGTGTCAGGCTGGGAAAATGGTTGCTAAACAAAAATAAAACAAAAATGCAATCATTTTTCCCTGAGTTTTTACTGTTTGGTACCTTTAAAAAAAAATATATTTCCTGACAAACAGGGAGGCCGGTCTGCCATTTGCCCTTCCACTTGAGCCCTTGGCCCCTGAAGATATAAACTCCGCGAAATTACATCCTAGTCACAGGGGGGGGGGGTCAAGATGATGGAGTGGGCAACCGTTGTAGTGTGTTTGTGTTATTATGTGATGTGTCTGTGTTTCGGTTTGCCTGCTATTGTATGAACCCTAACTTATTTTTAACTACTAACTTAACCTCATATCACTACTCCTTTTAGTAAACACGGGCTTAATATTGGGGCATGAAAAATTTCTTTAGTTGTGAGACGTGAGCTCGAGTGACAAATTTTCCATTTGAAGGATCTATCAATCTCACCGTAACTGGGGAAGTGAATGATTCAATTATTAGGGGCTTGGACCATAATGGTAGAAGCTTGGCATTGATGTGGTCTATCGCCTTACTTTGGGGGTACTGTCGATGCATAACCCAGTCGCCAGGTTTATATGGCTGAGGAACGCGCTTGGCATCGTACTTGATTTGTCGTCGCTGTCTGGCCTTCTTGAGGTTTCCAACTGCCTCTGTCCATCTTTCTTGCCTGTTTTTGGGAAGATTGATCTTTGGACAGAAGTTTATCTAAATCCCATTGAAAATACATAATGAAGATGAATATACTGAATGGCACTGGTAAAAATGAAAACATGATCTTAGTCATGACTACAAAGGCCTCAGACCTAATGAAAATTCTTTAGCAGAGATCTAATGTTCCTACTTTTCTTCTTTGTTAGTTATAATTTTTTTAGATATAAAAGTGGTAATTCTTTTCTTAGCTGGAAAACTATCTTTTAGGCTATTGCAAAATGGCTTGTGTTGATGTTGATAAAGTTGGGACCACAGATGATGACTTGGACCCTAGAATTCAGATTGAGTTAGAAAGGCTGAACAATGCAACTGATGAAATCAACAAACTTGAAATGGAGCTTGATGAGGCACAGGGGACTTTTCGTTTATTGATGAATGACTCCAAGAGACGCATCACGTTGTACCACCACAAACTCGGCTCCTGCATTGACAAGGCTCGGCCGTACTACGAGGCCCTCGAGATTTGCAAGCGGGTGCAGGCTGAGTGCCAACAAGCGGCGAGGAAGTTCCAGAGGGCTAATGAAATCCACGCGGCGGCCAAAGAGACAGTAGCACTGGCCGAGGCAAGATATCTCAGCAAACAGGACGAGTGGCAGTTTGACACGGCCTGGCAGGAAATGCTCAACCACGCTCTGCTACCAATTTTGGGGCGTCTCCCCCATTTATTCCGTTTGAAGAGGGAAACTCCATACGATATTCCGTTTTCCCCAAACGTGTTAATTCAATCCCTGTGGATCTTATCCTTCGCCCGTCATTTATCTAAAAAGGAAGCCAGCTTTGATGATTAATGATTATAATTGAATAATGAATTTTACCAATAATATTGTTCCCCCAGTTAATTTAATACCAATTGTACATCGGACCTGACCTTATCATACTAATGTCTGAACATGCAGGCTTCCTTCCCTAAACCTAATTTAATTGTCCCCAAATAATTTCCATGATACTAATTTTGATTTGTATAATTACTGAATTGGATTAATATTTAACTTAGGCTCCCCATACCTACGTTTCTCCCCTCAAATTCCTACCCTACCACATGGCGTTGTTACCTGATAACCGGAGTTGATGTCTGTCCGCCGCCGTGCTCGAGTCGACTCCCAGCGCGACGGTTCCAGAGACCAGCTGGCCTTCCGCGCATGCGCGGATCGCACTGTCTTTGTCTATTGTTACCTGACCAGCTGTTAGAGGTTTGGGGAGAGACGCCACAAAGAAGAACTAAACGTTTTATTCAATCATAAGCTCAAGGTCCCCTATATAAAAGCCCCCCTCCCTAGACAGCCCCCTCCCTAGACGCCTGCTCAAGGTCACCATTATATAAGCCCCCTCCCTAGGCGCTGATCCTCATTCGATTGCCAACTCTCTAACGATGAACACCTCTCCATTGGCACGAATGAATTCTAGTTTTGAAATAAACTCAAAAGAAGATTTACAAGAAATATTTAATACTTTAAATGAAATTATAAATAAGTTTAACACTATTAAAATGAATTTGGAAATAACTTATGCTTGTCCTATTTGTGATAAGGTTGAAAATTCTGATGAAGACAGTTTACTAAATCTTACTCCTCTTACCCCTCTACAGTCGGACACAACTTCTGAGGCAAATAATGAGCAACATTTTCCCCCCACCACTTATATGTAACAACACTCTTTCCCCCCACCACTTCTTTATTTAACCAACATTTCCCTCTTTCAATTCTCATTCCGTCGTCGCCTCTTCAACAATCAACATCGCTTGTTTCAAAATTTCAAAAACACAAACATGATGGATATGATGGATGAAGTTCAATTTGTAACAAGAATGTAAGAGGATAAATTGAAATTGGAAATCAAACGATTGGAAATGGAACGGGAAAACCAACTCGAGATGTTACGTTTGTTCAAACTTTTTAAATACATCATCTGGGGACTCTGCGTTTACCTTCTCATCGTCGTCGGTGTTTGTGTTTACAACTCTGTAGTTCATCACAAAACTTCAACTTGTTTAAACACTGCTGTTGCGCGTTGATTGTATGTTTTTCACAAATAAAGTTCAAAACTTAATTCTACACCTATCCCGCTATCACCGGTTAGTTCGACTCTCCGAACTATTACTCTGGTGGTGGCGGGAAAGGGTTTTTTAAAACTTACTCTGGATGACCTTGACATACTTTCCATAACCCAATTGTCGAGTTGAATTTCAAATATGAAGGCCATCTGCTCGCCCACCGGAACCTATATGGCATGGCATATGGCGACAGCATCTGATTTGCCATCTGGCCCGCCGGAAGCTGTATGGCATGGCAGCTGGCGGCAGATGGCACGACTTCCGTTTGGAAAGTAACCAAACCCCACTACTTATGTCAGTAACGGATTGATGTAGAAAACTTTACATTTGACATGGACCTTTATATAACCAGTGTCCATTTCCACACACAATTTTTTTTATATATATTTTCAAAATGGCGGCCACTTTCAGTTTTAAACTAAAATATCGTAAAACTGGCAAATTTATTTTTTAGATTGATGTTATTAAGGTCCGTGCCAAATGTGAAGTTCCTACATCAATCCGTCACGTAAATAAAAATTATTAAGTGGAAAAACAAAATGGTGGATATCTGGGTAAAGATGCATATTAGGTCATATCCTCATGAACGTTTTTGTTCATTTTGACGCAATACGCCATATTATGAAGTTTGGTGACGGACTTTGAAGACACCCTGTATACATTCTACAAGTATAACGGAATTATATTTATCTACTTTAACCTACTTTCTAGGTTATTGACGCGCGTGTTTGGACAAAGTGAGCGATTCTTAAGGTTCTCCAAAAACTCTTATAGTAGACCTACTGGTTATTTTAAGTAACATTACTCTAAATTTATTATTGGCAATAAAAATAAAATCAGTGTGGTAATTTCTTAAATTGTTAATTAATTTTGATCAGTTGCTTAGTAACATATTATAATTATAAAAAATTTCTTTATCTGTATTAAGTTACCTTGCATTTGTGATAGGGAATCAAGAACAAATAAGTTTCTTTAGGAAGGACACTGGAAGAACCGTAAATAGGTATATTTATGTACTATAAGTTTAATTCATCAAGTGGTTACCTTATTTTTCAGAGGAATTATTATTCCTCTTTTTATATTTAACCAGAGATTTTTTGGATTAGGAATACTTGAACAGTCTTAGAGAACGAGTGACTTAATTAGTTTCAAGTGAATTATACATAATTATAATAACTTTACTTCATTAATAAGTTCTTAGCTTGAATTCTGTTGTTTTCTTTGCTTTCTTAATACAATTTTAGCAACGAATATTTTGATTCATCGGGTAAATGTAATTTAAAGAGATGCTGAAAAGTAACGTGAAGAGGTGTGAAAAGTAAACAAAGCCAAAAGTAAAGTTACCATGTCGATTTTGACACATCGCTGAATTTTAAATACCCTACATGTTGCCTTGGACGTGTTGGGCTGAGTTTAAGAGTTCACGTTAAAACTAACTTCATCGTTCCCCTCCTGGTTATATAGGCTGTCTACTACTCACCTTGAACATTACGAAACTATCTAAATAATACTTAAATAATAGTGTGACATTTCAACTGTTTATCAGACAGTAAACTTTTGAGTTGTTCAGGAAATAGCATTATAACGTTGAACACTATTAAGAAACGAAATTTATGAAATTGAAGTCCATGTATTGGCAGCGGCCGTAGCTCAGTGGTAGAGCTCTGGGTTATCACCCAGCGGGCCCGGGTTCAATTCCCAGCTCGGGGATAAAAAGATCGTTCGGCTGCTCCCGTGGTTGGGAAGTCACGTTAAGCCGTTGGTCCGCCTGCATAGAAAAGAAAAAAGTGCAGGCATTTCAGGCGAGGAGAACTATCAGTTAATTGCTGATCTCCCTCCACTAAAAGCCATACGGTAATTAATTAATTAATGGGAGCATATTAATTCCTTGGCCCGTGACGATCGTCCTCGAGAATGATATTGAAACAATGAAGTAGTGTGAGTGAAGCTCTGCAAAACCTGAAGGAATTTCTCAAAACCTGTTCTTAGTGAGAAAAGGTTTCTTAAATAGAAAAGACCCTGAGAACCTATGAGCAAATAGGAACGACCATGTCAAATTTCAACCCCGTGGGCCCTACATTGATTTTGAAGTCATATGGGGCGGAGCCCTAAAGAGCATAAAAAACTATATTTTTTGCAGAATTGTTTGTTAGTGAACACCTATTATTATCAAAACGGAAAGTGAATTTCAACCCGTTGTATCCATGGTGATTTTGTGAATTTGTGGGGAGGAGCCCTAAAGGAATTTTGCAAAATCGTTTCTTATTTATCTTGAGCTATGACAGAGATTTAATATAATATAGAAAAACGGCAATGTATATAAATTTTAATGACTATTATTTTTGGTCTCTGGGCACCTCAAAACTAAAAGTAACACTGTCCCGGGCTTAGGTTTTACCATGAGACCTACGGTATTAGCTTATTCCCTTAGGGAAATTGACTAAAATGAAGTAATGTTTTGCTAATGTTTTGCATTATGTGTTGAATATTAAAATGATATTTTTTTGAGCATATTTCAAGTGTATTGCATAATGAATAATATGTACTAAAGGCTTGTTTTTTGTTGAAATAGAGTTTCCACTATCATTCAAATAGAAATTAAAAATAAAACAGTTAAATTAATCCAGAGTAATTAATTATGATGGACATCATCATGTAGGCCTATACCTGTTGGGATCATCTGCTTCTGGTTTTGTGTTTCTTTAAATGGTTTAATTATTTTGTTAGTAAATTGTACCAAAACATTTTCTTATTATATGTTTTGTATTATATTTTACTTTTTGCTCACTTCATACCTTCGTTATTATAGTTTGTTTTGGTATTTTCTTCCATCTTAAATAAAAAAATCTATGAGATAGGTTTTTATACCACGTGTACAAACAAATGTCATAATGTGTGTGTTCAAAAAATATTGAAGGTTGTCATGATGTTTCTCATCTGCAAATGATTATGCTAGAAAGGTTACATTTTGAAGTGTGAAACTCAATACAGACAATAAATAGTTTTCTTAGACGTAAGAGATAAAATCTAATTTATATAGTCTAATGTTTACCAACAAACTGAACAATATGACTAATAAATATGTTCACAAATTTGTAAAAGGGGTAAACTTAAGTTCATAATATCTACAACATATTATTTTGTAGATGAAGTAGTTTATGAAACGATTATACGTGTATGCAATGAAAATGCGAGAAATAGAAGAGTATGTAATGAGATTGAAATTATTTTTTCAATTACAAAAATTTGCAGTCGGGAGTCGGAAGCCGGATGGAGCTTAAACGGAGCCCCTTCGCATCACAGCCCACGATCCAGGAGTAGGCTATAGTTCCCTGCATAAACAGCCAGTCTATGTCTGATTTAATTTACTTGAAACTAGCTCGCTCACAAAACAAAAATAATCCCTGCAAGACGTATATACTCGGCCTTGCATTCTTCCATAACTTATGCTATTCTCTGACACAAACCATGCATGGAAAAATTTTTACTACGTTTTTAAATTACATTAAAAAATGTAATTAAAAAAATTTAATTTTAATTTTCACCACTAGGTTTAGCTAAAATAACACACAATTGAGTATTTTGAAGCTTTGCTCTATCTCCATTGGTTACAGAGATATTAAAAAGTCTAAAGACAGTATTGTATTTTTGGGCTCCAATGTTAATCTCATGGAGTATAAGGATGTGTTATTATTCCACTTATTAAAAAATATTTTTGGATGAAACTTGGTATTTAGCATCATTTGGTTAAGATTCATCCATTAATGGTAAAAAGTCTTGGTTTTGTGCTTATCATAGCAGCAAACCTGCATACTCTTTTCCCATGTTAATCATATGGAAAATATGCAAACTCCTTTATTTATGGACAGAAATAGATGAAACTTAGTATATGGCTTCATATGGTCTAAATAATTTTTTATGCTAAAAACCTACTTTTAGTGTTCCCCATGGCAGCATACCTGCATGCTATTTCCCTATAGCATGTATATTCATATGTATATTTCTTATGTATATTCATAAGGAGCATATACACTTATTTCCCTATTTATGAGCACGTGATGAAATTTTGTTTTCAGGTTTATCTGGTAAAAATTAATACTACTTAGTTGGAAATTCGCTGAGTACGCAGGTCTGCTGCGACGGGGAGTATTATATTGTAGCCCCAATATGAAATAAAATACCCATGATACCTATACAATTCTAGATAATTCTAGATAATATACAACCATGCTATAAATAATGGATGTAATTTAAATTAAATTATCTGTGGATTAAAAAGTTATGATAATTGGGATGAAAATAAAAATAAAATTGCAATAAAACAAAACTTTACTGTGAAGTGCCAAACAAATACGTTAAAGTCCATAGTACGCCCATGTTAAAAATTTACGCCATGTATTAAAAACTATATTTTCTTTTATATTTTATGTCTCGAATTTCCTGTAGAGTCCGCATCATCAGCCGCTGAAATACACATTTCCAATGTATTAATATATAGCTGTATACTAAATATAGCACACATTATACAGTTAATTACAATTACGAGTCCCCGTTGCTCAAACTCTAGCAGTTCAAGTTGGCTGTGCCTAAAAAAGTGTTAATTGTATGTCAGCAGAGCTTACTAAAACAATTGACAATGGAGTTATTCGAGGCTCAACTAAAAATCTTTTATTATTTTATTTACATCAACAACTTGCACAAAATCTATTTAGGGAGTGAGCAAATATTCCTGTACCCAGACGACATTGCTCTGCTCTTAGATGGTTCTTTCTGGCCGGAGGCATACGGCAAACGTGAATTTTACCAGATCAGTCTCACGTAAACTGTGTGTGCACATTACAAGTCCCAGGAGTTTTCATGTATTCACTTTTGGAGGTAAGGTCAATTTATGTTAACCTCCTGTGGTTCCAAATGATTTGTGCCTGTGGTAAGATATACTTTGTTTAGTTAGTTTTTTCTCTTTAATTTGATCTATACTGAACATAGCTACAAAATTAATCAGGTGAGTGAAAACGAGATGTCACATATGGGGGCCGAAAATGCGATCAATTGACGAAAATTGCGTACTTGTACGCACAAACTGTCAAAATTATTTTTCATTCAATATTTAAAAGAGTTAAACTTCACACATATACTTTTTATTGTAAAATTTAATGAGATAGGAACACGTTGCCTAAAAGCGTTATTTTCCATGTACAACCACTCAACTAAAATGCCAATAGCTTAAATATATAACTAAAAATGCGTATGTATTTTTATTAATGCATTTCGTCAACCTGTGTATCCGCTATGGTTTGACATAGACTCAATTGGGAATCAACAAACATCGACGCTTTTTGATTCATATATGATCGACCAACTTATCGACTTGAACGCCTGGCCTGACCGTCTGCTTCTGGAATGTTTGGTAGTGGGAAGGGGTGGTAAGGGGGGGTGCACCTAGAAATTGTTTGCGGTTGTGCGGAAATTCAACGCAGCAGAGGTCAAGTGAAATATATATACAGGGTGTCCCCCATTTATTTATTTATTTGTTCCTTGTATCGAAACAAGTAAAAAAAACATCATATAAATATTTATTTATTATTTATTTATTTTTTATTTATTATTATTTTTTATTTACCTCTATATATAAATTTATAAATTTCCGGGATAGGGTATTAGTCCCGGAATATAAGGGAGCCTTCAATAACTTTTAGAATCATCTCAGGAAGTATTTGACGAAATTCTTCTATGATGCGGTGAATTAGTTCTTTTGTGTTGGCAGGCCTAGTTATAAAAACTCTTTGTTTTAAATAACCCCATAAAAAAAGTCAAGAGGATTTTGATCAGGTGATCTGGCTGGCCACTCTATTGTTCCCCTACGTCCTAGCCAACGATTGCGAAACTCTCTGTCAAACAGCTCTCGTACTGGTAAAGCATAATTAGGTGGTTCATCATCTTGTTGAAACCATACTGTGTCAAAACTTCGACCCAACACGCCACGTAAAGCCGGTATATCGGTTTCTCTCAACATGAATAATTCATATGAAACCCCATTCAAATTTCCAATGGTTATGTAAGGTCCAACAATACGATTGCCAACTATCCCAGCCACACGTTAAGTTTTTGGGGGTTTTGGGTATGACCTTCCCTCATCTAGTGAGGATTGTCGTCTCTACAATAACGACAGTTATGCCTACTTACACTCCCATGAGGAGTAAAGGTGGCTTCGTCTGGAAAATACAACTTTTGCTAAGAAATTTGCTTCTTGTACACACCTAGCCATCGTTGTCTCACAAAATTCAACTTTTCTGTGAAAATCGTCTGCCGAAAGCTCCTGTACCAATCTCACTGATTTTGTTTTAAAACTTTTAACACTGAAAAATGGCTTATTCCGTGATAATTTGCTGCAGTTTTTGTTGATGTATGTGGCTCTTTGACGAACTTAGCAATACTTGTATAGATGTTTGTTCGTTAGTAGCAGATATATTTATATTACTTCTTGGACGGTCTTTAACTTTGCCGGTATCTTGAAAACGTTGGACTGTTCTACATACGTTATACTTTGATATTGGTGGGCTGTCGTGAAAGCTTGCATTAAATAAATGTGCAACTTCTTCATATGATCGTATACGGTCATCATACCCCCCATAAGGAAGGATATTCTCTCAGTCTCAGTCTGAGATATCCCTATCATAAGATACACAACTAGGCACTGTTAACAATTAAGTTAAAACCCAATTAACAGTGTGCCAATCTTAATTAGTTTTCGCAAAGGTCGAATTTGTATCAGCTCATGAGAAAAATGAAGTTTCTTTTCTAAAGGCATTTTACACCCAGAATGCACTACATATAGTCCTTTATTAGATGCACAGTTAATATTCAGATAAGATAAACATTTATTCCCTACAGTTGGGATTTCGGCAATAATGTCAAAAAACAACTTTAACTGAGTGCGAGTTGTGTACATACTAATGGTTTTTTGAGACTAATACACTATCCCGGAAGTCCCATAGTTGTGATGATTGTTGCCAAATTTGGTCGTACTGTTTACTTCATATTTCGACAGTATCAGCGGTTTTTTTCTCTATGCATAAATGACGAATAACTTTAAAACACCGCCATTTTGGTTAGAGTAGACCTTTCGAGATCCGGTTTGTGGCAATGTGTTCTAATAACTAAGACCTTTAATTTGATATAAAATTAAACCTATGCTGTTGTTTAATTATTTTGTCCGACTCCTTGTGGGCCGTCCCCCATAAGGGATAAAAGAGTGATAATAGCTTAAAATGGTAGGCATTTATCGCTATTATTGATTGATTTACCAAGTATCATTTATTTATCTAATGATGGTAAAAGTTATCTTTATGTAAGAAATGGCTCATTTGGATAAATGACGAAAAACTTTAAAACACCACCATTTTGGTTAGAGTAGACCTTTCGAGATCCGGTTTGTGGCAATGTGTTCTAATAACTAAGACCTTTAATTTGATATCAAATTAAACCTATGCTGTTATTTAATTATTTTGTCCGACTCCTCGTGGGCCGTCATCCTTAAGGGATAAAAAAGTGATAATAGCTTAAAAGAGTAAATATTTATGATTATTATTGATATACCAAGTTTCATTACTTCATCTATAATGGTAAACAATATAACTATTTCACAGTTCCGGTATTTTCAACCACACTTAATACCTATCCCAACAATTTTTTATTTATTTATTATTATTATTTTTTTTTTTTTTGGAAGTTTCAAATGTTGATGCAAATCATTTGATATCGACTATAACATTGGAAGGGTTTTATGGAAAAATTAATCTACGGTAAATCCTAGCTTTCAAGGGAATTTGTATATTTGCAAAGTATTATCTCCAAATTAACTCATTACCCTTTAATTAGTCAATAACTTTAAGTCTTCCAACCACAAATTAATTTAAGCTGTTAATATGGGTGTCCAGCTTCGAGTGTCCGAAACTTTGACATGTTGTTCAGCTAGCCAAAAGAAACTAAAGGAATTATATAAACATAAGTCCTAAAATCCTTCGTTAACCCGCTAGGCGCCATTCTGTTTTTTACACTTAATAATTTTTATTTCTGTAACGGATAGGTGGATTGGGTTCATATTTAGCATGGACCTTGACTACAACAATGTTTATTGAAAGAAAAAAAAATATTTTTTCTCCAGTATATAAAATGGCGGCCATTTTAAATTTTCAAACTCAAATATCCCAAAAACGGTAAATCTTAGAAAAATTGTACAAGCGACAAAAAAGTTGACGAAATAAATTATCTGAAGAATGATAGCAAGTTTGTAGGGATCTAAAAATAAATAGAAAAGTTATTGCGATTTTTCTATCAAAATAACCTAAATTTCCATTTACCATAATGCAGAATCTGTGTTTTCTGCAGAAAAATCGCAATAACTCAGTTATTTATTTTCAGATATTTACAAATTTGGTCTCATTATTTAGATAATTTAATTTGGCAACTGTTTTGTCTCTAGTAAACGTTTTTTACAATTTACCGTTTTTGAGATATTTGAGTCATAAAAATGGCCGCCATTTTGAAAATACACACTGGAAAAAATAATTCTTTTTCTTTTAATAAAAATTGTTGTAGTTAAGGTCCATGCTAAATATGAACCCAATCAATTTATCCGTTATGGAAATAAAAATTCTTAAGTGTAAAAAACTAAATGGCGGCTTACGAGTTAACGAAGCATTTTAGGAGATATGTTTAAATAAACTTTCTTGTTTCTTTTGGCTTTCCGAACAACACGGAAAAGTTTCGGACACTCAAAGCAGGACGCTCTGTATATGGTCAAATAAGACTGTCGAAATTTTTAAATACACTTCCTTCCGACATAATCGTAATTTTTTGTCATATTTGTGATTTGAAAACCTACACATTAGGGGAGGGTTATATTATGCATGACTTTAAATGTGACATAAGCCACTTTCCTACATTACAAAAAATATAAAATTGTATTCTATAAATTGATAATATTATCTTACCTGGTCCACTAAAAGGGCTAATCCAGTAGGATTCATCCAAGGAATGTGCCTCCTGCGTTACTATCTAAAAAAAATCATTAATTTACACCATGTTTTAGAGTAGTGCAATATCTTCCAAAGTTAATACTATTTTAAAAAAATGATATAACACACTATATCAATAATTAAATCTCGTTAAATCTGTGAAATAATATAATACATTAACAGCCTTGACACCTATAATATTATCTTTGCAGATTGTTAATACTCACGTATTAGTTTACCCGCTATGACGTCATCAAGATGGCGGAAAGTGATAATTTTTAATTGCGTATATTTCAGATGTTATTTATCGGATTTGGATAAATCTTTTTTTGTTTTAAAGCTCATCAAAAGACCTATCTTTTTTGTATTTACCCTTTTCTTATGCACTTATTAGTTTTTCCATAATATTTAAAAATTGAATTTTAAAAATAATTTTTTGTACATTTTTGCTTATAACTTGTTTATTAGTCAGAAATTGGCAATTTTAAATCATATCAAAATTGTTGGTCTTTTAATACCCTTTCTAACGATACCACACATGGGTGGGTAAATCCTAGGAATAATGCAGAAAAACGCCTGAAACCCCAATGCGATCGCTACAATTGATACCGTGCCTGAACAATGGAACATGTATCATTTTATTGTTGTATATCTACCAATAATGTATTACGTCTGTTCAACTAGTTTATAAATACTCCCTAATAACAACAAGTTATTTTTTGTTTATCTAATGTTGTTGCACTTCATATTCACAGGGTGTACAAAAAGTATAAAGAAACTATGTGTTAAAATTGTAATGAAAAAAAATCATTACATTACCTGAAATGATTTTTATATTATTTACATCAGTTTAACTTATATAAATACACTTATATTTTATAAACACATATAAAACATTTTTAAGCATATTTTAATTATTTTACTGTGAAAGCAATGCCAATACAGATGTACTTTCATTCGTCTGTCATTGTTTAAATGTGTTATATTTTTGTTTACATTATCAGAAATAATTTAAAATTATAAATTTATGACACTGCTTTAGAAGGAACATTTCTTTTTTATTGTGTATTTGAAATAAAAGCTCTATGTTGAATAATTTTTATTGTTACATAGTATGGTTTTATAACTTGAATACTAACTAATGTTGTTTCAGAATAAACACACAGAAAGTATTGTTATGAAGTACAGTATATTTTGTTTGTTGAAATGCAAATAAAAAACTGTGATTCTTACCACATAGGCCTACTGCTACTATTATCATTCTTCCGGTATGTTACTGATATATGTATACTGTTCAATATTACTGTTAAACTAATGCTGAACTTATGTTTGACATTTCTTAGACTCTAATCATAATAATTTTAGCACAAAGAATCATCAACACTTCTACATTTATATAATCTTTGTTACTGAAGTGTTATTTACCACTCGAAATCCAAATTCTAGTCGATCTAATAAATGAAATTCTTTGTCAATGCAATGTTTCTATAAGTAAGTATGGTGATATGCCCTCAGTAAGTGTTGTCTGGCGCTTCGGCTGGCTGGTGGAAGGCCTCCGATACTGGCGTTTTTTTTTTTTTTTTTTTTTTTTTTTTTTTTTTTCTTTCATTATGATAAATCTATACAATGAGTTCGTCCAAATTCTTTGCTTTAAAACCGTTTTTGAGTGCCTGGACTAAATAAATCTTGGCAGAAACTAAGCTTGATTAAATTTTGGTTGAATTTTTTTAGTTTCCAAAATCCTTCAAAAGTTTTTTAGCGAATTTCCCTTTAGGGAATACGCTATTACGGTAGTAACCATGGTAAGACCTAAGCCCGGGACCATGTTACTTTTTCATTTTGAGGTCCCCGGAAGCAAAAAACACCTTTCGTTCATTTTCATATAATGTAATATATATATAGATAGATATATCTATCTATGTGTCCGTGGTACTGATAACTTTTGAAGACAACCTCAGATTTTTATGAAATTTGGTATGAAGGTGTACGATCAGGTCTATTTTCATAAGTTCGCAAACCAGCATTGTCGGGTTACGAGAACAGGCTTTTATGGGGTTTCAAAGGGGTAAATAATGGAATTTTGGCATTTTTGGACCTTAATTTTTAAAATTCATCAGTTTTAACGGAAACCATTCAAAAGAGCTTTAAAAAACAAACAATTTGGTATTTTGAATTTTTATCTTAGCATACCTGGTTACGGGGGAAATCAAAAAATGTGTTTTCCATGTTATTCTTAAGGGAAATCAAGAAAATCCTTTGCTTATTTATTGACATAACTTAATTAAGTTCGGTATGTACATTATCTACATAAGGATTAACTTATACTTGCTTACAAAACCCATATGGCGGAAAAAATACATACTCACCCCATGCAATTTACGGGGAAAACAAAAATTGCAAGAGCTTGATACAATTTTGTGTTTACATCTACTAATTATTGATTAACTAAGACTATGAAACGGTAATATGTCGATGAACTATGGATAATGAGTGTTGGGATATGCCGGCAGTGGAGTGGACCTATGGTGGTATTGAACTAAAACTTAGAGAGTAGCTGTTGGCAAACTGAATTGATGGACTATTGAACTCGAGCAACAACATGAATGGGCTGACTAGTCATCTCTAGGTTGTAGGTGATTAACTAAAAGGAGAGTATGGAAAAGGTTGAGGATTGAGGTTTAAGGCGTGAAATAAGATTCCTGGAACTACATGACTTATTGACTGAACCTAGGAAACGTATCTGAAGGACATAGGCCTACTGTGGGTTCTTCCCAGAGACGGATCGTTGCCAAGCACAGGACCAGAAGCCTATCAGCCATTTTGATGAGTGTCTTTAATTATAATCTATCTATACTAAATTAATTGGAAGGTGAATATCTAATAATGAACTGTATCTAGAAATCTAAAACCCATCCTATGGCTGATGGCCCATGTCGTGAAACGACATGAGCGATAAGGTTCCAGACTACCTCTACAGAACAAGTTACAGCCTTAATTGACTGGCTACATAATAATTGTACTTGAGATTAATTGATTAATTATCATTCCCCGCTCATCCCTAGCCTACGGAAACCCCCAACTATACTAAAACTTATCTGGACATTTCGGTCGCGATGTTCCGAATCCGAAAAGGTACCTCTTCCTTTGAAAGCCGGGGAGTGAGAGAGAGACAGCCTCAGAATCTTTCGACTTCGCGAACCGATTCGAGAACGTTCTAGAAGGAGGCTGTCGGATACCGCCACTGTGGCCAGTGTCTCGACAATCGCTACTATATGGAGTGCTGGCGGCACGAGCCGTCACAACTAACAACACCCAATGGTAGCCAACCTACATACTCGATCTTATGGTGTCTTATGGGGAGTGTTGGCCTAAATAATCTGAAATTCCATTGGAAATTCGCTGAGTAAGCAGGTCTGCTGCGACGGGGGTATTATATTGGATACCACACTCAAGCAAAACATCATTTGTGAAACAACATTTGTTAGTATTAAAATTAAAGTCATACTAAACGATAAAAATTATTCAACATAGAGCTTTTATTTCAAATACACAATAAAACAAGAAATGTTCCTTCTAAAGCAGTGTCATAAATTTATAATTAAAATTATTTCTAATAATGTAAACAAAAATATAACACATTTAAACAATGAGGACGAATAATAAAGTACATCTGTATTGGCATTGCTTTCACAGTAAAATAATTAATAATAGGCCTATGCTTAAAAATGTGTTATATTTGTTTATATAATATAAGTGTATTAATATAAGTTAAGCTGATGTAAATAATATAAAAATCATTTCAAGTAATGTAATGATATTTTTTTTCATTAAAATTTTAACACATATTAACAGGGTATACAAAAAGTATAAAGAAACTTCTTTATACTTTTTGTACACCCTGTGAATATGAAGTGCAACAACATTAGACAAACAAAAAATAACTTGTTGTTATTAGGGAGTATTTATAAACTAGTTGAACAGACGTAATACATTATTGGTAGATATACAACAATAAAATGATACATGTTCCATTGTTCAGGCACGGTATCAATTGTAGCGATCGCATTGGGGTTTCAGGCGTTTTTCTGCATTATTCCTAGGATTTACCCACCCATGTGTGGTATCGTTAGAAAGGGTATTAAAAGACCAACAATTTTGATATGATTTAAAATTGCCAATTTCTGACTAATAAACAAGTTATAAGCAAAAATGTACAAAAAATTATTTTTAAAATTCAATTTTTTAAATATTATGGAAAAACTAATAAGTGCATAAGAAAAGGGTAAATACAAAAAAGATAGGTCTTTTGATGAGCTTTAAAACAAAAAAAGATTTATTCAAATCCGATAAATAACATCTGAAATATACGCAATTAAAAATTATCACTTTCCGCCATCTTGATGCCGTCATAGCGGGTAAACCTACCAGATTCCGAAATGACACCTAAGTGCAAAACACTTCCTAAGACACATATATTCAAGTAAAAAAGTCAAATTGACTATACGCGATTTTCCTACGGAATGTATTGTCAGATCCAGGACTATATTAAGTAGCCTGAGGTGTTTCAAACGAATTACCGTTCATCTTCAGCAGTCACTTAACTAAAATTAAAAGCCCTTTTTTTATGGTTGTCAGTTTTTACACACGACACAAATACACTGTCTTTACACGTAACACAAAACATACACGTACGGTCCATGGTAACTGCGGCGTGGCGGACTCGTGGGTCCATTCCCGTTTGATTTTGTAGGCCTACTGAAGTTTTGGGGTGATGTCAGAGTGACGTAATCTTATCAGCTGACCGGTGGTTGTTCGTGCCGGGCTTTTTATCTATGCTATTGAACAGCTGATACGTAATTTTGTCGGCATATTCTTCCCTCTTGTTAAGCATGCTATCCTTGCCATGAGCTAATACGCTTTTATTGAATTTTTACTCTATGGAACATAGAGTATAAAATTCTATACGATCGAGTTTAAATTTCTCTTAGGCGAATTTTAGACCCCCAAAAGGTTTTTTTATTACTAATTTGATTTCAATGAAATTATCAGGTTAGATTTTAAGTATTTTAAACTAGGTAATAAACTATAATCAAGCAATTTTTTTCAAGTATTAAAAAGCTTATTTTCCGGAATTTTTGACATAACTTTAGTTGTTTAGGCTACATGATTTGACTAATGTAGTTGCTATGATCAGTTTATATTCCCCCATCAGTAGATGGAATTTGCCGGTCCTGGCGCAGGTCAAGGTCAGCGGTTGTAACTGGCAGGTGTGTGTTGTTGATTTGGGGTTTTTTTGGGGGGTTTGGGGAGGGGTTGGTAAGTGTGTCAAGGTCATCCGGAGGGGGTTTTAAAAAAGGTGGGGAGTGTGGGGATCAGTCGCGGGCGGGAGTGTGGCGGGAGCGGATGGGGGGTGTCGGGCTGTGGGAATTAATAATTTATTTTAGGAAAGCCAAGTAGAATTTTTATTTGAAGTGGTGTCCAAGCGATGTTTGGCGGTGACGGTCTGGTAAATGCCGATGGTGATGGCGATGAGCAGATAGAGGCATACCAACCACAGTACGCATTTGAAGAGCTTTAACAGCCGGATCATTTCTTCCTGATTTTGTGCTTCCAATTGTATTCTGTTAATTTCGAGTTTTAATTTATCGTCTTCCAATTGTGATGTGATTGAAAAGCTGTCCATCATGTTTGTGTACAGGTTAGAGAGGAGCGGTGTAGATGGTGTAAAAGTAGGCGATGAAATGAGGAGAGCAAATAAGGGGAGGATATATATTTAATGTAAAGTGGTGGGGGATTGAAAAAGAATATTTGTGTAGGACTAGCTTTCATCGTCTGGTGTTGAATCGTGGGCGGATGAAGGACTGTTGTTTGGCATTTCTAATTCTTCAACATTCTCGCTTTCCATCCTTTCACACTCTGGACAATTGTAGGTAATTTCAACAGTAATAGTAACTGTGTTGTTTGGCGTGTTTACAACATCGGTTAAAGTTTGAAAAATATCCTGTAAATCTTGTTGCGAAGTTACTGCAAAAGTAGTAGTATTCTTTGCTAATTGAGGCTGGTTCATCGTTCGGCGGTAGGCAAACAAATGGTGAGCGGCGGTAAGGCGGTCGCTTATATGGAAATGGGGAATAGTGGTGGGGGGAAGAAAAAGAGTGGGGGTAATCCAAAACGAGAAGTGAGAGAACTTCGGTTACCGCAGTTCGCCGCGAAACGCCGTCCGGGTAGGTTGTGGGAAGTGTATAGAAATAAAATAATAATAGCTTTAATATAGAATAGAAATACCAATCACTTTTGTAAACTAAATATTAAGTTTATTTATAATTTGAATTTGATTGTCTTGTTCCTCGCTTTTTAATTCAATAATTGTAATACCATAAGTTGGTTCTTCTTCTTCCCCTGCACTGTTGGAAGATGATGATGATGATGATGATGATGATGAAAATATTCTGGTAGGATCTACATATTTTACTTTGATGTTGATCCATCTTAAAGAATACCTATCCATAAGTGTGAGTAAGTTGTGAAATAGAGTTTCCATCTCATCTCTTTCGGTAATTAAATGTTCAAAAGAAATAAATCCGTCACCCATGTTGGTGTTAGTCCAAGCAATGTAGTGTAAATGAGAAGTGTGTTAAAGGGTATATAGAATATATATTGTAAAATAAGTGGTGGGGATAATCTCAAGGTCAACCAAATGAAATTTTAAAAAAGAGCTGCAGTCAGTGACTACAGCTATACATCTGAAGCTTGAATAGGATCAGAAGACCAATCTGATCTATATTTGCACAAATTTTTGATGCATGTACAAAAGTCGTCTTTATAATATGCATCACACTTTCGGCAATTAAAAAGTCTTTCTGGGTGAAATTTGAAACATTTCTGGGGACAGCAAGTGTGGAAGTATCTTGATTTATAAATTTTGAAGGTTTGCAATTCTGGTGGTGGTAGTTGTTTTGTTTTGCATTTGCAGTAACAGGATCCGAAGAATTCACATTTTCTACAAGCTAATCCGTCTACCATCCATCTTCCTATATCGGTACATTTTTGTTCACAACAGTAGCGTGGTTTGTAGTCTTCTTTTTTCTTTTCCATGTTGACGGTTCTAAGTGGAGTTGGGAAATGAAGGTGTATAGTATAGAATAGAGAGTTTTATTAAAAGAAAAAAGTGGTGGGGGTAATTTCAAGGTCAACCAAATGGAGTTTTAAAAAAGAATGGGGTACAAATATTAAATAGCTGCACACTTAAGATATAGGTTCGTCTTTTTTCTTCTTTCTCCTTTTTAATATTTACTTCATGTTCTTGTTTTTTTGCTCTAGCCATTGCGACGAGATCTTCAGTGGATAGTGGATGTACTTCTGGAAATTTTAGAATTAACTTTGGTTGGAAGCCTTCTTTAGTTAATACATCAAGATCGGAGCTCATCTCTTCTACCGTTTGATAGTCCTTTCCAAATATTTTACCATTAAATTCAATCATCATTCGGTACAGCATAGTAGTTGTAGTTGTTATCGCTGCGGTTGTCAAAAAGCAAATGATGATTTAGTCTGGGTTGAATAGCCTTTTTATAGCGAAGCCTCAAGTTGATGGAGTATTGTTATTGTAATTTAACATTAGTAGTATTTGTGGAATTTAACATTATTTTGAGTAGAAGGGCTGGATGTTGTTGCCGTTTGTGTGGAAAAGTACACTTCATCATCGCAGTAGTTTTGTTTTGAAAACATCTTCTTATTTGTAACATAAACATCGGCATTTAAGTGATAACCGCCTGCGAGAAGTACTCGCAATTCATTAGTGAAATTGTCGAGTTGTTCAAAAGTTGTGATGGTGGAGGTATCGTATGATGCGCATTTGATTTTGAGAGACATGTTGTCGTTTAAAATAATTGGACAACCAAGGGAGATGTGTACAGCACGGAAGTCAATTGTAGACTGAGGAAATCCCCTTGAAAATTACTCCATTTATATAGTTTTTGTAACTAGGTCAAGGTCATCTAAAATTATTTTTTTAAAAAGCAATATATCACCATGTGCAAAAACACATAGTGATATATTGCTTTTTATTTTTTTATTTTTTATCTTTATTTATTTTTATAATAATTCACAAAGGTGTACAAAAGTATTACAAATAATAAATTAGTTGTTGGCAGTAGGCATGACGTGAAGTGTAAGTTCCGTTGAATTGCTTCCGCTTGGACCGTGGGATGCCAAGTACAGAGAGGGGGTGGATAAGGCGTAGATCTTCGTTTTGCAGGAGGTGCACGAAGCGCTTGGGAAGAAATGTTTGAAATTTTGGTTCATCACCGGGCGTGTAGGGCGCTTCACTCAGTGTAACGTTGATGGCGTCCCCAACACTAGTTTCCATTTTTTAATGGTGTGGATAACATAATGTTTTTCTTCTTTTAATTCTGAACATCTTTTAGTCGGTAAGACGGTAGATTTTGAATGTTTGTTAAATTGATCGACAAGAGATTGTAAAAATGTTTGTGACGTCATCTTTACTTTTTCTTCTTCTTATTTATTGTTGATATTATTCTTAGTCTTGCGAATCTGTGTGGGAGGTGTTGACTGTTCGGAGGCTAGAGTAATACTCATGCTGGGTCATGGTTGCGTTGTCGCTTTTATATCCTTCCCACCCCCCACCATTCTGTTGTAGATATGCATTCAAACGATAAGCGTTCATTAAAGCGCATTGGGACTGCCGATGTTTAAAGTTTTTGGTAGAGATACAAATGTTGGCAAAGTGACACTGAAAATCTCCAGCCACTTGCACATTTATCACTTCATGGTTTGTAAATGCTTGTATCCAAGCGGTTTTTTCCAATCCCTTTGTGTAGATAATTTTAAATTCCTTACAGTAATGATTCATAATGTGTGGCACCATACTGTAGTGGATAAAACCTTCATCCCATCTCAGGTTGTGAAAATGTTTCACTAACCATTTGTTTGTCACTCTTGCTTTAGTAGTTAATCTGTTGAATGGTATAGAAGGTTGGAATAAATAGTGATAAACCACAGATGTGTTCATGTCTAGAATAACTAACTCTTTAATGATAAAATGTCCGTCGTTACCGCGAAACGCTTGAAATTCAATTATACCTCGTTTCACCTCCATTATTTGGTATTGGTTTGAAAATGAAACTTGTTTATTCATGACAAAGGTCGGTATCGGACTGTTTGTAAAATTATGGAGGGCGTCTTTTTATACTGCGGGTTGGTTGCTGCAAGATGCTTCTTCATTCATTTCTTGCGCTTCTTCATCTATACCGAAGTTAGTCTGATAGTTGTGCAACTGTCTCCACATATCAACTTCGTGAGGTATTCTATTGAAAATGGAAGTATCTACGGGACCGTATAGGATTGGTACATACGGTTGTCTATCCAATGTATCGGTTAAATATTCTTTTATGATCGCGCTTGAAAATATTAGTTGTTTTAAATATCTCGTGATAGGACCTGTAGCACAGCTGAGGGTGTAGAATTCATCTTTTGTAAGGTGTATTTTTATGTCATGTTTAGTTAAATCTCTAAAACGAACAATTTGTCCTCCTCGGTGTTTTACTATATCGATTTCAATATTTGATTCTAGCAAACTTAATTTTGTTCTTCTTCCATATGTATTGTTACTCAAATAACATTCTAAAAGGTGTAGATGCTTCATAAACGATTCCCAGGAAATTTCAGAAAAAAACACCATTTTAGATCCATGATTCAAAATAATAGTTGGTGAATACTCCAATGATTTTATTACTCCGGCAGATACGCTTTTTGTCATACATGATGAGATGGGATAGTAGATTCTAAGAAATACCTCTGCTAAAATATTGGTGGAAATAATGTCATCGACTTTTCTTTTTTTAATTCCTTTTTCAACTTCCTCTTCTTTTTTCTTATGTTTAAACTTGAGGAACTCATCCATTTCTTGTTCAATTTGTTTTTCTATATCGGAACTGTTGTCGGCTATAAGTGGTGTAGTTTCTTCTTCGTTAGTATTTGTATTAAGTGAACTCATTTTGCAAGCGATGTTTCCCATATGATGGTCAAACAAAAAATAATGAAATTTTCACTTCTTTTTCCTCCTTTTATAACAATCGCCCCCACCTAAAAACCGTTTTTTATAACACATTTTTAACTATTCCAGTTAGTGGGGTGTATGTTACTATTTTGTCATGTAAAATCAGACAATATGCCGAAGTACCTTCCGGTATTTTATCTTCAAATTCCATTTCGATTTTTATATCCACACTTGACGATTTTACTGATTCATTTTGCTTCGAGCAATCGATAACGATTATTGGAGCTTTTGAATAATACTGTTCAGGTGATAACAGTGGTGTATTAGCTTTTCCATAATATGACGATTGAAATCTTGCATACATATCGTATAAGATGGAATAACGTTTTTTGCTAAACATGACATTTAAATTGTCATAAGGAAAGAATTGAGAGTTTAGAAAAACTTTGCAATTCTTTATATTGCAATGGTCAAATTGACCTGCGTGTGCGGTTATAACATCTTTTCGATTGGTTTGAAAACCGAGTATTATGTACCTTGCTCGTTCCAAATAAGTAGATGTTTTAACAGTCCATGTTTGTCGTTCTGTTTGAGGTAATATGGGGTATTCATGGAATTCCCAACTTCTAAACGGCATTACAATATCACGGTCAGATTTTAACCTCCTTAACAATACGATTCTATGTTCATCGGCTAATCTTACATGAGGTACTCTCCACACGATTTTATTTAATTGTAGCTGCCATTCTAGTTTACTTTCTTCAGTGCCACTTGCTGCTAGTATCAAGTCCTTGTTAGTTGAAGATCTGAGTAATACCAATTCTTGTTTGACATTTATTATTATTCTTTTGTAATCTTCAGCGAATCCCAAAAGCAATCGTAAAGGTATGTGAAAATCAAAATGACCATTGGAATTTGGTGTTATGCTGTCTTTATCGGGGGTAACCCATCCGGCGGTGACTATTGAATTCTTTTCATGAGGTGTTAATGATGTTAATCCTTTTAGTGTTGTTGTTATACCAACCTTTTTTGTTGAATCAACTGTCACTCCTGATATTTCATATCTTATTTCGTCAAAAAGATATGCCATTGGGTTATTTATAAAAGGAACAGACGAACCGGTTTTTCCATCCAATTTTAATACTTGTCCCTCAATATATAAATAACTTTCACAGGGTAATGTGTAAATATCTAGTTGTTGAATGGGAATCCTTATTTCATCATTATTGTTTAATTTTGATGAAGTGTAAGGGTTGTGCGTGTGATATTCCTTCTCCCATAGGGTTTCGTCGAACGTCGGTCCTTGAGATATATCCAGAATGTCCATTGTAATTTAGTTTTAACCCAATTTTTTGTAGGAAACGTATGTTGTCCGGTGTTAACTCGTCCAATGTTGAAGAGCTACTGAGCTCCCGGCTTTTCCGTTATGGTTTAAATGTTAATCCCATGTTATACTTAAGTTACCGCTTTTATGTGTAACCGTATTGTAATTGTTTCTTTTCTAAAGTCAACACTATTACCGTCCTGATCTGATATGTTCAGTACGATGTCTGAAATAAAACTGGTGTTTAATGGTAGGTATATAAGGTTTTGTGGCTTCTCAACTATTTTAAAACCAGGAGCTACTGTTGGATAAAATGTATGTAAAATATGTTGGTTTACCCCATCTCTATACGATCCGTGTATAATATTGCATGTTATATCAATACTATTAACCTTTAATATTGTTACTGTGGTATCACCCGTATGAGTAGTTCCGGGATCTAAGATTTTTCTTTTCTTATCTGAAAATCCCAGTAAACTACCGATTGAATTTTCTAAACTTAAATCTATATAATATTTTGAGGTAATTTCCGCTTTTAAAGTATTGTTGTTTCCTTTTATACAGATATTTTCTTCTCCTAGCTGCTTCTGTAATAGCTGGTTTATATCATCTATTTCATATGCTCCTGTAGACAAGGTGATTATTTTTAATTGTGAATAATTTCCTTTTTCATCTTTACTTTCATAATAATGTAGTAAATTGTTTTTACCCTCTGTAATGTTGGGAATTGAATTGTATGTAGTGAAATCTAATAATGCCGCTTCCCATAATCTATCTTTAGATAGACGCAATGCTGGGAAAAGAGTACTTTTTAATGTAGATGAATTTCCGCTCAGTGACACTGTGTACGATGACATCTTAAAGCTGACTGACGCTTTTTGCTAAAAACTCCAAACATAAATGTCCGCATATTTCTGTATTGTTAGGTTGTTCTCTTTTATAATTGTAAAATATATTCTTAGAGTTTTTAAAATAGTGTTGAAGTTCTTTAGGTGGTGGTAGATTGCCAAAACTGTCAAAATAATAAACGCTTTGTCCGAGTTTTTTATAGCATACCCAATGAGTTCCTGGACCACAGGAGGAATCTAAATTTACTATTCCAGTTTCATTTTTCCATATGTTTTTTGGTAATGCGTCTTTCATAAAAACTCCCCTAAAAAATGGTATCTTCAAACATTTTACATAATTTGATAATTAATGATTTGTTAAGGCTTTATTTGGAATTATCAATTGATTTTTCTTATTTAGTACACACGGTACGGTCTTAGGTATAGACCTGCTCCGTTTTTTACCATTGACCAAACGGAAGTCTTCTTTGTCTTTGTTTTACGAGTTCTACGACGTCTCTTTTTAATGTTTCCACCTCTTTTAGGAGCTCTTTTCTTTGCAGGTCTTCCTCTTCAACGTTTTCCGCCACCAAATTTTGTTTTCGCCTTCATAGCTGTAGTTACTGCCCAAGCGGCTGCTTTTTCTGCAATACTTGCGTCACTTGATTTAACTCTTTGCCAAGCTTTTTCTGCTAGCGCTCTATCTGCTATTGATCTATTTGTTGAATCAGCAAACTTGGAATACGCTATATCGTGTTCTTTGCAAGCTTGATCCAATTTATTAATTCCAGGATCCCCTCTTGCTAAACGTTTTGCCAATTTAGTTCCGGGTCCGCAATATTGATAACCTCCGGGCAGATGAAATTCGTATGGTAGAGCGTCTATTGCCCGATTTACAACAGCACCAACAGGAATTCGTTTGAGAAGGGATAACGCAGCCGATGTTATACCACGTCCTTTCTTGCCGCTGACTTGATTATGCGATCTTCATTATGTTGTTTTATATATAACCGGCGTGTTTACTCAACGAGATGCTTTATATAAATGAATAACTTATGCACAAATTTTATATTTAAATAATTAATTATTTAAATTAATTATATACTGATTTATAATTCTATTTTTAATCCATGCTTCTCGTTCATCGGGTTGAATCATCACATGACTTGTTGTACTAGCTATATGATTGTGAGTATCAATAAGTAAATTGCCCACTATTCTTATTAAACAATCTAAAGTTACAGCATCTTTTGGATGTTGAGGATCGTGTAACTGCATAATACGTTTATTATTACACGTGTAAGCGGTCGAATCATTTTTTGATGTTGTTATAACTTGTCCAATAGTAGCAGCATCATTAAAATCTTCACCTGGTGAAATATTAATTATTTTCTTCATTTTAGCATCAAATTTGGTTCCATTGCGTTTGTCCCAAGTTATTGTTTGTTTCACTGTAACACAATCATTTTCTTCATAACCAGGTATTATATTTTTTATTCTTCTATTATGACCTTCATATGTGCCTAATAAATGACCGCCCGCAATTAATGTTTGTGCCATTAAAGGTACATCCGAACTTTTTTCACCAAATCTTCCATTTGTTATTCTTTTACCTCCCGCATCCCATTTATCATTACTTCCTTGCATTAAATCAAACTTTTCATTTCCATGTATAAACGTATTTCCTCGCTTTAGCACGGCATCTTCATGTTTTACAAAATTTGATGTTCCCCTTTTTAATTCTTTAGATAATTGTTCCATAGTAACAGCGTCTTTTGGTTGAGAACCAAATTTTACATTTGACAATGCTTTTCCATGACAATTTATTTCATCAGCATCTTGTAAAATACAGTTGTCCTTGATGTATTTCAGGTTTACAGTGAACCGCAACCCCGCGGAAGCGCACCCGACCTTTGGAAACGTGCTTGCCCAAGGCGCTCCACGGGAGGGGCTCACCAACGCTCTCAGGAGTTCAGAACAAAAAACAAACTTGTGGAACCAGCAATTTAATTTTAACCCAAAGTTAACAGCAAAATTAACAACAGCAAAACAGAGCAAAATCGGGAACATCAAAGGTCCACAGTGATAAATTTGATAACAAAAGAATTTTTCCAGAAGTCAATGTCACCAAGGTTGGCCAACCAGAATATCGATATTCAAAATTCAAAAACAACGGTATTTAAAAAAAATTCCCCTTTTCTGAAACTTTAACTTTAAAATTGGCATTGATAAATTAAATAAATAACAACCAATAAATTTCAATAAATAAACATAACAATTACAAACACAAAATACACAAAAGAATTGGCGTGCCGAATTTTGAGGTTGACAAAAATAATTCCACCCGGAGACCTGTGGCGCAGGGCGGGCTCCTAATGGGATACTAACCTAACATAGAGACTACAAATAAATAAATAAATACTGTCACACATAAATAACAAAATATCACAGTTCATTGGTGGAGTGGCATATCACAGTAGTTCATTTATGGCGTCATGGCACTGGAAAGAAGAGCGTCGGCCTGCAGCTCCGGCAAGTGGGGACCAAGGCCAAGTATGTCCCCTAGGTGGGCAGGCGGACGGACCAGGCCGGAACCATCATCTGCATGGCATTGTCGGTGGGACCAAGTCCCCAGCTGGACCCTGGTAAACCCCAAAATTTGCCAATATTTTTCCATTTAAGACACATTCAGTAGGCAATTAGTGTCAACAGTGCAAAAGGTAAAATTGCCACAAAAAATATCCACTGTTCCAGTTTGGACAATTTGCCACTACTAACCACAAAATGCTAACTTTTCAGTTTTAATCCATTTTACAAAATTTCTTGAAAATTGTGACAGAAAAACATTTTAAATGTGACAGACAGTTTTACTTTGACTAAAGAAATTACAGCAAAAAGAATGAGATAGGCTATAGGCCTACTCAGAAAATCTCTAAAACAGGGGGTGTGACTAAAGCAAAATACTTGAGACATGAAAAACAGTTAAACTACATCTTAATATTAATTCTACAGCTAAATTGAACAGGTTGAAAACATTTGACTAGGTTTAAAGCATAAAATAATTCCATTTTTAACATCACAACAAAATTTCAGTTTTGGCTGACATTGCCCTTCTATTTGGCTCATATCTCAAAAAGTTACTGACCGAATTTAAAAATTTTACCTTTAAAAGTTGGGCCAAAAGTGAGGCTTCAAAATAAAATATAAACCAGAACTTAACTCCAAGGCTACTTTATTGTGGACCTAAGATTACCTGACACTTAACCCCAAACTGGTGTGCTACCAACAGTAAAAACTAGGCCTAAACCATTAATTATGAACCAAAATTGATAAAACTTTACATATTCCTAGCTCAGGGCCTTAGGCCACTTTGAGAACACAAAAACCCTAGTAAACTAAACAGAAAAATATGTTATAAAAGAAAAACCTTGGCAGCATCACCATTTAGGCTATGAGCCTATTTTGACTCTACAACTTACAATAACCCCATCGGACCACTGAGTGGCCAATTTAAAGTTGCACTGAGCACAAACAAACAATATATAATGCAAAACAAACACTGAAACATCTTAATTATTACAGGAACTTGAAAAACATGTGTTGAGCTCACTAACAAAAATTGAACTCTGAGAGCAAAAGCGTGGATGGCCCAAAATGCAGTCTCAAAAGGAGAACAAAATTGATTGCTTTGCTTGAAAAAATGAAACAAAATTTACAGAACACTGGTTCTGGCCTAAAACAATATTTTTCAGGAGACTGTTCATTTTTGCAACGTGGTCGTCTGACCGAATCCAATTGCATCGAACATATTTCTGAATTAAACTGGAAAATTCTCGTGACTCACCCAAAATGATGCGTTGGGAGGTTTAAATCACCGCATTACAGCACAAAAATCACTGGTAGAAAAGGTCTAAATTGATAAAATTTCTTTTGAGAGACAGTGCGACAAAATAGTACGTCTTGCGGTTACGTTCACCAACGGCACCTATGATCTTTTTCAGGACGTTGCGTTACAGCTGGTGAAAAGAAGAAAAACAACACCGAATATTCCAGAATGACAGCATACAGAAAACACTGGCCAGCAAAAAAAAAAAAAAAACAACACTATAACAAATGAGACGTGACATCACACATGGTGGGCAAAACGTCACGGCTCAACCTCCCCCTCCAAAAGGGAACCACCCGGCAAAACAAAAGGCAAACAACCTCTCCCCCAAAACTAGAAGAACACTCACACCAGGAACGCTCAGGACAGTCTGAAAGCGGGGGCGTCAAGCTTTCCCAAAACCACGGGACTACTCACCCAAAGTTTTGTGCAGGCCTGCAAAAAGAGAAACAGGGAAAAACCAGAACAGAGTGAAGGGGACAGAAAGGTGATCAGGCTTCCTGGCCCTGCACACTTCCCGCACAGACTTCCGAGCTACTTAAGGATTTCCGCGATGAGGTTTACATGAGATGAGGAGGTCCACGATCACCGAAGTGGGGAATTCCAAGAAGCGGTAGGAGACCGACATGCTGCCCCCAGCCATGCGGCCACACAAAAAAACACAGCAACACAACACAATTGCACAAAATCCTTAACCTCCTAAGGTGTCTGGGCGAAAATTCCTACGCAACCATTCTGGGGTCCAAAAGAAGACGCTATCCCACTCGCCACACACACTCCACCAAATTGAAGAACCACGCACACACACATACATACACTCACACACACCAAACTAACACAACTCCTCCGAGACTACACTTCAGAACCAACCACGCTCTGCTACCATCTGAACCGCACCCCCGCGGAAGCGCACCCGACCTTTGGAAACGTGCTTGCCCAAGGCGCTCCACGGGAGGGGCTCACCAACGCTCTCAGGAGTTCAGAACAAAAAACAAACTTGTGGAACCAGCAATTTAATTTTAACCCAAAGTTAACAGCAAAATTAACAACAGCAAAACAGAGCAAAATCGGGAACATCAAAGGTCCACAGTGATAAATTTGATAACAAAAGAATTTTTCCAGAAGTCAATGTCACCAAGGTTGGCCAACCAGAATATCGATATTCAAAATTCAAAAACAACGGTATTTAAAAAAAATTCCCCTTTTCTGAAACTTTAACTTTAAAATTGGCATTGATAAATTAAATAAATAACAACCAATAAATTTCAATAAATAAACATAACAATTACAAACACAAAATACACAAAAGAATTGGCGTGCCGAATTTTGAGGTTGACAAAAATAATTCCACCCGGAGACCTGTGGCGCAGGGCGGGCTCCTAATGGGATACTAACCTAACATAGAGACTACAAATAAATAAATAAATACTGTCACACATAAATAACAAAATATCACAGTTCATTGGTGGAGTGGCATATCACAGTAGTTCATTTATGGCGTCATGGCACTGGAAAGAAGAGCGTCGGCCTGCAGCTCCGGCAAGTGGGGACCAAGGCCAAGTATGTCCCCTAGGTGGGCAGGCGGACGGACCAGGCCGGAACCATCATCTGCATGGCATTGTCGGTGGGACCAAGTCCCCAGCTGGACCCTGGTAAACCCCAAAATTTGCCAATATTTTTCCATTTAAGACACATTCAGTAGGCAATTAGTGTCAACAGTGCAAAAGGTAAAATTGCCACAAAAAATATCCACTGTTCCAGTTTGGACAATTTGCCACTACTAACCACAAAATGCTAACTTTTCAGTTTTAATCCATTTTACAAAATTTCTTGAAAATTGTGACAGAAAAACATTTTAAATGTGACAGACAGTTTTACTTTGACTAAAGAAATTACAGCAAAAAGAATGAGATAGGCTATAGGCCTACTCAGAAAATCTCTAAAACAGGGGGTGTGACTAAAGCAAAATACTTGAGACATGAAAAACAGTTAAACTACATCTTAATATTAATTCTACAGCTAAATTGAACAGGTTGAAAACATTTGACTAGGTTTAAAGCATAAAATAATTCCATTTTTAACATCACAACAAAATTTCAGTTTTGGCTGACATTGCCCTTCTATTTGACTCATATCTCAAAAAGTTACTGACCGAATTTAAAAATTTTACCTTTAAAAGTTGGGCCAAAAGTGAGGCTTCAAAATAAAATATAAACCAGAACTTAACTCCAAGGCTACTTTATTGTGGACCTAAGATTACCTGACACTTAACCCCAAACTGGTGTGCTACCAACAGTAAAAACTAGGCCTAAACCATTAATTATGAACCAAAATTGATAAAACTTTACATAGGCCTAGCTCAGGGCCTTAGGCCACTTTGAGAACACAAAAACCCTAGTAAACTAAACAGAAAAATATGTTATAAAAGAAAAACCTTGGCAGCATCACCATTTAGGCTATGAGCCTATTTTGACTCTACAACTTACAATAACCCCATCGGACCACTGAGTGGCCAATTTAAAGTTGCACTGAGCACAAACAAACAATATATAATGCAAAACAAACACTGAAACATCTTAATTATTACAGGAACTTGAAAAACATGTGTTGAGCTCACTAACAAAAATTGAACTCTGAGAGCAAAAGCGTGGATGGCCCAAAATGCAGTCTCAAAAGGAGAACAAAATTGATTGCTTTGCTTGAAAAAATGAAACAAAATTTACAGAACACTGGTTCTGGCCTAAAACAATATTTTTCAGGAGACTGTTCATTTTTGCAACGTGGTCGTCTGACCGAATCCAATTGCATCGAACATATTTCTGAATTAAACTGGAAAATTCTCGTGACTCACCCAAAATGATGCGTTGGGAGGTTTAAATCACCGCATTACAGCACAAAAATCACTGGTAGAAAAGGTCTAAATTGATAAAATTTCTTTTGAGAGACAGTGCGACAAAATAGTACGTCTTGCGGTTACGTTCACCAACGGCACCTATGATCTTTTTCAGGACGTTGCGTTACAGCTGGTGAAAAGAAGAAAAACAACACCGAATATTCCAGAATGACAGCATACAGAAAACACTGGCCAGCAAAAAAAAAAAAAAACAACACTATAACAAATGAGACGTGACATCACACATGGTGGGCAAAACGTCACGGCTCAACCTCCCCCTCCAAAAGGGAACCACCCGGCAAAACAAAAGGCAAACAACCTCTCCCCCAAAACTAGAAGAACACTCACACCAGGAACGCTCAGGACAGTCTGAAAGCGGGGGCGTCAAGCTTTCCCAAAACCACGGGACTACTCACCCAAAGTTTTGTGCAGGCCTGCAAAAAGAGAAACAGGGAAAAACCAGAACAGAGTGAAGGGGACAGAAAGGTGATCAGGCTTCCTGGCCCTGCACACTTCCCGCACAGACTTCCGAGCTACTTAAGGATTTCCGCGATGAGGTTTACATGAGATGAGGAGGTCCACGATCACCGAAGTGGGGAATTCCAAGAAGCGGTAGGAGACCGACATGCTGCCCCCAGCCATGCGGCCACACAAAAAAACACAGCAACACAACACAATTGCACAAAATCCTTAACCTCCTAAGGTGTCTGGGCGAAAATTCCTACGCAACCATTCTGGGGTCCAAAAGAAGACGCTATCCCACTCGCCACACACACTCCACCAAATTGAAGAACCACGCACACACACATACATACACTCACACACACCAAACTAACACAACTCCTCCGAGACTACACTTCAGAACCAACCACGCTCTGCTACCATCTGAACCGCACCCCCGCGGAAGCGCACCCGACCTTTGGAAACGTGCTTGCCCAAGGCGCTCCACGGGAGGGGCTCACCAACGCTCTCAGGAGTTCAGAACAAAAAACAAACTTGTGGAACCAGCAATTTAATTTTAACCCAAAGTTAACAGCAAAATTAACAACAGCAAAACAGAGCAAAATCGGGAACATCAAAGGTCCACAGTGATAAATTTGATAACAAAAGAATTTTTCCAGAAGTCAATGTCACCAAGGTTGGCCAACCAGAATATCGATATTCAAAATTCAAAAACAACGGTATTTAAAAAAATTCCCCTTTTCTGAAACTTTAACTTTAAAATTGGCATTGATAAATTAAATAAATAAATAAATAACAACCAATAAATTTCAATAAATAAACATAACAATTACAAACACAAAATACACAAAAGAATTGGCGTGCCGAATTTTGAGGTTGACAAAAATAATTCCACCCGGAGACCTGTGGCGCAGGGCGGGCTCCTAATGGGATACTAACCTAACATAGAGACTACAAATAAATAAATAAATACTGTCACACATAAATAACAAAATATCACAGTTCATTGGTGGAGTGGCATATCACAGTAGTTCATTTATGGCGTCATGGCACTGGAAAGAAGAGCGTCGGCCTGCAGCTCCGGCAAGTGGGGACCAAGGCCAAGTATGTCCCCTAGGTGGGCAGGCGGACGGACCAGGCCGGAACCATCATCTGCATGGCATTGTCGGTGGGACCAAGTCCCCAGCTGGACCCTGGTAAACCCCAAAATTTGCCAATATTTTTCCATTTAAGACACATTCAGTAGGCAATTAGTGTCAACAGTGCAAAAGGTAAAATTGCCACAAAAAATATCCACTGTTCCAGTTTGGACAATTTGCCACTACTAACCACAAAATGCTAACTTTTCAGTTTTAATCCATTTTACAAAATTTCTTGAAAATTGTGACAGAAAAACATTTTAAATGTGACAGACAGTTTTATTTTGACTAAAGAAATTACAGCAAAAAGAATGAGATAGGTTATAGGCCTACTCAGAAAATCTCTAAAACAGGGGGTGTGACTAAAGCAAAATACTTGAGACATGAAAAACAGTTAAACTACATCTTAATATTAATTCTACAGCTAAATTGAACAGGTTGAAAACATTTGACTAGGTTTAAAGCATAAAATAATTCCATTTTTAACATCACAACAAAATTTCAGTTTTGGCTGACATTGCCCTTCTATTTGGCTCATATCTCAAAAAGTTACTGACCGAATTTAAAAATTTTACCTTTAAAAGTTGGGCCAAAAGTGAGGCTTCAAAATAAAATATAAACCAGAACTTAACTCCAAGGCTACTTTATTGTGGACCTAAGATTACCTGACACTTAACCCCAAACTGGTGTGCTACCAACAGTAAAAACTAGGCCTAAACCATTAATTATGAACCAAAATTGATAAAACTTTACATAGGCCTAGCTCAGGGCCTTAGGCCACTTTGAAAACACAAAAACCCTAGTAAACTAAACAGAAAAATATGTTATAAAAGAAAAACCTTGGCAGCATCACCATTTAGGCTATGAGCCTATTTTGACTCTACAACTTACAATAACCCCATCGGACCACTGAGTGGCCAATTTAAAGTTGCACTGAGCACAAACAAACAATATATAATGCAAAACAAACACTGAAACATCTTAATTATTACAGGAACTTGAAAAACATGTGTTGAGCTCACTAACAAAAATTGAACTCTGAGAGCAAAAGCGTGGATGGCCCAAAATGCAGTCTCAAAAGGAGAACAAAATTGATTGCTTTGCTTGAAACAATGAAACAAAATTTACAGAACACTGGTTCTGGCCTAAAACAATATTTTTCAGGAGACTGTTCATTTTTGCAACGTGGTCGTCTGACCGAATCCAATTGCATCGAACATATTTCTGAATTAAACTGGAAAATTCTCGTGACTCACCCAAAATGATGCGTTGGGAGGTTTAAATCACCGCATTACAGCACAAAAATCACTGGTAGAAAAGGTCTAAATTGATAAAATTTCTTTTGAGAGACAGTGCGACAAAATAGTACGTCTTGCGGTTACGTTCACCAACGGCACCTATGATCTTTTTCAGGACGTTGCGTTACAGCTGGTGAAAAGAAGAAAAACAACACCGAATATTCCAGAATGACAGCATACAGAAAACACTGGCCAGCAAAAAAAAAAAAAAAAAACAACACTATAACAAATGAGACGTGACATCACACATGGTGGGCAAAACGTCACGGCTCAACAGCATCACCGTCTTCCTTTGGGTATCCAATGTCATTTATAATAAACTTATAAAAAGAAAATCCTCGTTGAGTCTTTTCCGGTATTATAGAATGTAAATATTCTTTATTAACTGAATCTTTATCATTTTTTGGATTTGCCACATTGGTTATCCTATGATTTCCAGCATCGTATGTTTGTCCATCTTTTAAATTGTTACCCCACTGCAATTTTAAAGTGTTTGAAAGTTCAGATGATAAATACTCTTTAGTAATTGCATCAGAACTGTCAGTTGGTTTACCAACATTAATTATTCTATGTGATTTAACATCGTAAGTATCCTTAAGTAATTTTATTGATGTTGAAGTAGCTTCTTTTACTGTCTTTAAATTTGCTCCATCAGTATCTTCTTCTAGATCTTTAACTAGTTTTAAACGTTTATTACTTATGTTATAGTCACCTTCAGGTGTTTGCGGCAATCCACTTCTTTTTCTGTCTTCTCCAACTTGCACTCCTAACGCGGAGTACCGTCCAAACTTGTCGACGCTCATGTTAAAAATGATACATTATATGCTTGCCATTCTTTTATATCTGCGGACAATTATACGACGACACCTCGACTTCTGAGTTCATCAACTAGAGCTACCCATTCATTATTTAAACCTGTATGACCGGCTTCCATAGCTTCATGTAATAGTCTCATTCTGTCAACTAATTTATTAATGTCTTTGTAATAAATTACATTGGTATTGTACATATTTTTCATTAGTCCTTTACCAGATGTTGAAGTATCTCCTTTACTCTTTTTACTATGTTGTTCAAGAAGTGATAAATCCATAAGTGATAAAGATTTTCTTTTTAGCGGTTGTTTCACTGCTGGTGTGGTACGTAATGTTGGTAGTTTTCGTGGGGGAAACAACTTTTTTATAACAATGTTATATTTTGTTGCGCGTGAACGATTAATTATTGCATCCTTTGAGTAATTCCTTTTATGTGCATTAGTATTTTGTAAAATTTCCTTAAAAGTATTTAAATCTTTGGTCGAATATCTCAATGGTATGTTTTTAAAAATTAATTCATATAATCCTTTTGTTCCCTTATATTTATGCTCACCAATAATGATATAATCGTCTTCAGTTATTTTAAGTTTTGAATCACCTATTTTCAATTCATTCCCATCAATTCTTGCTCCGTATACGTGTGATTTACTTAAATTAGGGTTGGATTTTATATCATGTAGCATTTTCAATATATATTTTGTTCCGAGAGGTCCGTGTTGTAATATATCGCTACTCAATTGAGTTAAATATGGAATAGATTGTTCTGCTTCAGGTATTGGCTGTTCTTCTTCCTTTTCAACAATAGGTTCTTCTTCTTTTGTTTCTTCTTGGTCACTAGCGCTTGTATATGAATCATCATTGTCTTCTTTTTTTAATGCTTGTACTTCTTGTTTAGAAACTGGTAGTAAAACATCTCCTTCATAACGAGGTTTACTAATGGTTTCTGATATTTGTTTTAAAGGTTCTGTAATAGGTTTAAATGTAGTCTCTAAAAATTCTTCTCTTTCGCTTATACCCATCCTTAATGCACGGTTTTTTATCCTAATAGAATCACTGAGTGATTTTATTTCTTTCAATAGTTTTTCTTGATTTACCATGTTTACACTATGAAGTCTCATTCATTACTAGACATACCGCTATTCATTTAATGGATTAATACAAATTTATCTAACCCTATTCGATACCTTCCATCTTTTATAGCTTCATCTTTCATAATAACAAGGAATCCATACTTTTCAGCCCATGCTTTGCCGCACATCTCTTTAAATTTATCAAATGTCATGTCGGCATTCACATGATCGTTATATATATGCTTCAAATTTGTTTCATCTTGCTTGAATATTATCAACAAATTTGCATTATCTCTTATTAGTTGTTTTGGAATTTTACTATAGGTTTGACCAATGTAAATACTGTCAATATTATGATGTCTCCCCATTGCGAAATAACTTCTTATTGTATCATGATTCTCACATGACACATCGTCAAATATAAATATAGAAAATGGTTTAGCTTCATTTGGTTGCATAATAGTTTCACTAGCATTAAACTTGTAGAAATTTACTTCTGGCACACTTGCTAATACCTTATCTAACAACTGGTATTTAGGTTGTTGCAAAGATTTTGAGAAAATGTATATGTTATTAAAACGTAGCCCTTTTGGATTAGTTATAAGGTTAAAAACAACATTTGTTTTTCCACAATTAGAAGGGCCAGTTATTAAACATCTTATAGAGTTTGGTAGTAATTCACAATGTTTACCATGGTTTAAATTGTTATTATCCACTGTCAATTCATCTATATTATTAATATTAAATCGTTCTTTTTGCTGTACAATATCCATCTTGTTTAAAGGTTAAACACATAATGAGTTATTAAAGTATTACACCAAGTCTTTTGTAGGAATCCAAGAATCTTCACTCCTATCAAATCCCAACCAACGGACTTTAACTTTATCCTTTTTTCTTTGTAAAACTGTTTCAACAAGATATACATCACCTACTGTCGATTTTAATAATTCATGACCATAGAATCCGCCTTGAAGTAGTTCACCTTTGTTATCCTTTAAAATGTAGGTTTCTGGTATTGTCGGCTGCACTTTGTAGATTGTAAATATTTCGTTAGTCCAATTTGGTAAATATCTTTTACTAAAAACTCCTTTATATTTACTTATACGTACTTTGTCGTTAATTTTAAACTTTTTAGGTTTTAATTTTTCAATTTTAGGAGTAGTATTTTTCTTAATACGCTCCAAAACAAGCTTAGCATTATTGCTATTTACTTCAATAGGTTTCATACCAATAGTGCGATGAAACTTGTTATTGTATTCTTTTATAAGCTTCGGTAATATATCGTACCACACGTACGATCCTCGTTTAGAAAATGTTTTATACATTGCTCCTTTTAATGTTCTGTTGAATCGTTCAATTATGGAAGCTTTAACTTCCGAATTTGTAGAATAATGATTTATGTTATATTTTTTCATTAATGCTGTAAATTCTTTGTTAAAATATTCTTTTCCATCATCAGTTTGTAAATGTTTTATGACAAATTTATTTTTCTTTATAGCTGCTTCCTTAGCTTTTGTTACACTTTTCCCAGTCTTATCCTTGAGTGGTATAGCGTCAGCAAGCTTACTAAAACAATCTATAATTGCCAATATATATTTAAATCCCTTATTTAATTTACTATGCGGTATCATCTCAATGAGATCGGCTTGGTAAAGATCGTTCATTCCTTTAATAATTGTATTTCTTCTTGGAAACTTTCTTCTTGCAGGCTTATGAAGTTCGTTTACAATTTTATCCTTTAATCCTTCCATCTTCAGATGTTGTTTGTATACTGCTTGAGAAAATACTAATCCTCAAAATGGTTTATCACCTTTTATATTATTAACAAATATGGGTCAAGGCCATATCATATTTGTGTAAAAAAGAGGGAACATGGCATTGAACTTGCCATGCTCCCTCTTTTTTACGGAAAGGAAAAGGAAATAGGTGGAAGGACGAAGAATAGGTTTTATTGGTCGATAGGAGTTAAAGAATAATGTCCAAAAGGTAGAGTGTGTATATTGTCTTCCTGGATATGTCTCTTATCATCCTTGTAGCTGAGTCCCCATTTAGTTTGCTTGACACTGTAGACTCGATGGTTAAAGCTTCTTATCGTATTAAAAGTTGCAGTTGTTTCCATGCTTTCAAATAAACATCTTTTAAAATGTTCAAACTGTACATTCTTCTTTAAATATGATGTTTTTATACCTTTTGCCTTCTTTACAACTTGATGTTCTTCTTTTTCACTAATGTATAATTGAAAAGAATACAGTTTGGACATTAATGCCACAATTTCTTCCATAGGCGCACCATTTGTCTCATCTTTGAATTTTCCTAAAACTTTCTTGTTTATTCCATTGTCGTAATTAGGGTGATGTTGTGGGTAGTCAGAAAAATCAAAGTCATTTTTATAAACAAAGGTGCGTAAATCTTTGTACATATCATTGGTTATAATCCAATAGATGAATGCATCGGTGTCCATGTATGCTATTCCGATATTCTCTCTACCATAAAATTTCACCATTTTATTATAATGAAAATCATACATGTGAGTTTTTGATATGTCTAGAATAGACATTCCAACATATATGGGTCGATCCATCTTAATTGAAATTTTATTCATAGAAACGGCTAAAAGGTTTTCATTAATAATTATAAAAGATGCAAAATTTGGTTTTTGCACCAATTTCTGTAATTTTGTTGGGTCAACAACCAATCTCAAGTCTTTGTGATTTCTTTTGTTTTCTAATGTTTTACCGAATATTGCATTGTTCATTAATTTAAAGAAATCTTTTTGAAAATTGGATGTTGCTGCAGTTTTTCTTCTTGTATTGTTATCTATATAAGATTTTAACCAACAGGATTGTGAAAATTGCAGTACTTTATTAATTTTTGTAATTTTCAATCCCATTTCTAGCGCTTGCTGTACTGTCCAATAATGAGCTACATACCTAGTCTTACTGTTAAGCGTCATCATTAATTTTGGCCATCTACCAGTCGGAAATATTTCTGTTTTTGCCAACAGTGGTAGATCATAATGATGGTCGTGGAGATGTTCCGGGTACTCAAAATCAATGTCAAAGATGTAGCCAATATTCCCATATTTCGGGATGTCAGCGATGTTATTGATTAAATTTGGATCAACCCATTTAAAATTGTCATATGGAAGAGGGTTCGACATGGCCCATCCGTATAGATTATTCGCATCAAAATAACCTATAAATGTGCTAGGTTGTGATGCGTCGTAATTTGGAAGATATTTATTGTTTGCTTTTACATATCTAGTTACACTTTGTGTTAATCCTCCTCGGATACCGGATTCAATCATCAACACCATGTCTATATCAGTTAATAGTTGAAGTTTGCATTTTGTTTCTTTTAACATAGCCTGCCATGCCAATCCGGGAGCTGTGTACGAATGAAGCGGGTCTAATCCATATGCTGTGAAACAGGTGTTTCTAAATTCTTCCATTATGTCGCAGAGTAAAGTCACATCTAATTTAACATAAAAATCTGAGTATTCGCCTAAGGTTCTCATTTCTAATTCATTCCATATTCTACAAGCGTGTTGATAATCCTCTTCACTGATGTCCTCTTCATATAATTTATTCTTAAAAGCTTCTCTAGGTGGAAGTGACGTTTCTTCAAATTTTTCCAAATTGTCAATGTAATCATAAGGAAAAACACCTTTACGGAGAACTAAATCTAATTTATCATTGTTTACAATTTTCTTTGTTTCTATTAAATCTTCTTTTCTAAGGTTTTCAGAAAGTTTTGATAAGCTGCACGGCATAAACCGATACGAATCTACAAATTGCAACTTCATATTTCCAATTTTTTTACTAAAGGTTATAAACTTTTCGGTTGTTTCTGCAATAACATCAATTGCACCATCATCTCTCCCCAATTCAGGTATTATAAAATGACCATCATAACCGCTAAGATTATGCAATATTACAGGGATTTTTCTGGGAATCTTATAGTTAATGTTGCATGCATTACATGCTGCACCCCTATAATATCCTGTAAGATGATCGTGATCTTTAACTTTATAGTTATTTAAAGTAAATTCATTTTTACATAGAAAACAGTGGGTAGCATTTTCATGTTGAATTTCCTCTTCTTCCTCCATTGGTATCATTGGTACTATATCATTATACAAATTTTCAACATGGCCAGCTATTTCATATAGATGATTTAAAAATGTTATAGCAACATCTTCACCACGATACACCACGGGTTTTGATGACAATCCATATGTATTCAAATGTTCTTCAACCAATGTGGATTTAACCAATAAACAAAAACTGTTAGGCTTGTGCATTTGATATTTTATACTCTTCCTTGCTTCAATGTTTTCATCTTCAATTGGAACAAGTGTTGATTGAAAATCGGCATATATTACTATAGGAATGCGATACTGATGGAAAACTTTTTCAAACTGTAAATATGATTTATTTAATGGTGGTAGAATAATCTTAGCTTCAAAATTTTCATTACACAGTTGTTTGTGCTCCAGTAACCAATTTTGTCCTCCATTTCTATGTTCTTTAAAACAAAAACATCTTTTACAAATTATTTTTCTATGTT
This sequence comes from Neoaliturus tenellus, assembly GCA_030545055.2. NCBI lineage: Eukaryota > Metazoa > Arthropoda > Insecta > Hemiptera > Cicadellidae > Neoaliturus > Neoaliturus tenellus. Next base: position 26,501,925 of record CM061534.1, on the reverse strand, counting down.
CACTTCTTGATAATTGTTTATTGACAAGTTTTTCAAATGATTTTATCCATACATAGTGTGATACTTCATCCTTTGTAATTAATAACAAATCCGTATGGTCTGCAAGTTCGTTTTTTACCACTTTCAAAGGATACACCTTGTTAGAACTGTCCAAACCAAATACATTTACAGATATTCCAGGGTTTTGTTTTTCAAATTTAGAAATATCCTTCAAGGCTAACGGATAAGACACACCTTGAAAATTATATCTGTATCTATAGTTTTCATATTCTTCACTGGGTCTTTGTGCATCGCGTAGTATGAATTTTGATGTCATTGCATACCGGAAACATTCCGTATCATGATTTTGAACATTCACACATGATTTTGTATCTTGAATCCTTTTTGGAAGAGCTATATAACTGCTCCCCATTACCCCATACCCATGCTTGTGAACTCTAATATCAATACTTACTACACTAACTAAACTCCAACCTGATCCTCGTCCTTCATGTTCTTGGATTTTATTGATGATTTCATCAAAACATTCTTCTACTATTGAATTAATATCTGAACTACTCATGATGGTTCTGTTTTTAGTTATAAATCCTCTTGGTGACATTTCTTCTTCAACGTTTATAAACATAGCATCCAATAACAGGCCAAATTTAATAAAATTCAATCGTTTTAATTCTTCTTTTAAAAGTTTAACTACAATGGTTTTTGCTTCGGCAAGAAATTTGTCTAATTCTAAATTTTCATTTTAGATTTTGTGATGTGTTACTACTCTTCCGGGTAATGCATAAATACTTAAATTAGGTAGTGCATTAGATGGTCCCGCTGTTTCTTCTTCTGCAGATGCATTTTTATTTTCATTTTGTGTTAAATTTTCATTTATATTATGATATAACTCCTTATGAATGTCTAGCAATATTTCATCTTCATAAGTTTCTAAACATATATCACAACGATGCATTCTAGCGATGTTTATCCTACGGAATTCGGCATATAAATGAAATGCTTCTTTTTCATACCTCCTTTTTATGCTGTATTACCCCACCACTTTTTACCCCCACCACTATTTTTAATCTTCTTCATCTTCTTCATATGGAAATAATTGTCTCGCACAAAAAATTAATCTTCCACGTATTGATTCCAAATCTGGTTCGTGACTGGATGTTGGAGTTTCATTATGAATATTTTCAAATTCCAATGATGGTGTGTATTCATTCTCTGTTAACTCCATTTCTACATCTTCACTCCCTTCATTTATTATTTCTTCTTCCATACTGTTAACACTATCTGTTTCTGAACCATCATTATCCACATCTTCTATGCCAAACTCCTCTTGTAGAATTTTACACAATATTTCTGCAATAGGTTTACTTGGATAGTCGGTGTTATCCACAGGAGCCATGTCGATTAAATGTAAGAGCTCCTTTCTTGTAGCTGCTTTTATATAAATTATTTTAATAGGTCAAGGTCAACAATGCTTAAAGCGAGAATGGGGAATAGAGCACTAAGTGGTATGTTAGTCCATTACCACAAAGTGATCTATTCCCCACTCTCTAATACAAGTCCAATTAAAAACCAATTTATATTTCAATATTTTTAGTAATTTTGCAGTTTCCTTTGTTTAACTTTTCTTTATTAATTGTCTTTAATCACACAGTTAATAGGTTCTTCTTTTTCTTGGTGAAACAATTGTTTACGTTCATACTCCAATTGACGTATTTTTTCATTTTTTATAGTCAACTCTATAAGTAGTTGGTTGATGTAGTCAGCAGCCATGTCGATGGTTCTGGTTCTTACTTCTCCCAATTTCACTCCTGGTATTAGCCTCTGTAGTTTATAATATTTTAGTTTTATTCTTGTTTCTCTTGCCTTTGCCATTTCTTTCATCTTCATTTTTCGAGAGTCCACATATTGTTTTTTATTCTTTTCACTTAATGAAAGATCCAAGATGATGTTTTCACTATCCATGTTGTCTTTTCTTATTATGTTAGTAAACGCCAGTTTAGGATAAGAATGACTCCAACCGCGCGTTGGACTTCTTTTATCTAGTTTCCCCCACTCAATTACCTTCCCCCACCATGTTTATGTAGGTCAAGGTCAAACATAATTAATGCGAGAACGGGGAATAGAGCACTAAGTGACATGTTATTCCATTGCCACAGAGTGATCTATTCCCCGCTCTCTATTCTACAACTAATTTTTTTTACTTTTATATTTTATTATTTTTTTGTATTTTTTTACCCATCATCTTTTACACAGCAGGAGGTTGGTACTTCACAGGAGAGTCTCCATTAATATCATTAAACGCGTTCCATGCATAAGTAGCAGGAAGATCGTTTGGCTCCATCTGCAGAACAGGGAGTTCATTTGCCGGATTCCATACATTTAGAGTTTGTAACGCCTTTAGTTTATCTTCCAATACTTCAATTTTACCCAACAGTTCTATTATGTACTTGTTTGCAGTCCTCAATGTATGTGCTCTTGTACAGCCTACGTCCAATGAAGGTACTAAAAGCTGCATTTGATACAATTCAGTTTTCTCTTTTATATGACGTTCCTTAGCTAAAGTGCTCAATTCCGGATGTGTTATAGGTTTACCTTTTCTTGACAAATTTACAGTCTTCTTCGACAAATTTAACGGTCTTCTTTCACTTGTTGAAGGAGTTGAATAGTCCCAAGATTCAGCCATTTTTTCTATGATGTTCTTCTTTTAAATGGTAGTAAGCGAATAACTCCTGCTGCGTATAAACCTTGTTTTATACACAATTCCCCCACCATTTTTATTCTCCCTCTACCAAGTTCTTTAAACATAAAACCAAACTTCTAATTCCGCGTTAACATTGTTGTCTTTTAAAAATTTAACAAAGTCCGAGCTGGAAGTTGACATATCTCTATTTCTTAAATAGTCTCTTACTATTTCTTCATCCCCTTCCTCTAAAATGTAACAAAATACCTTCATTAGAGTTCCATTATCTTGTTTTGAATGAATAAAATTTGAAACTGTTGTCCACTCCTCTTCAACTATTTTAAAGCTTGTCACTTCTAGTTCAAAATTCATTTTTTATTAAATTACAAGTTACTTTTTCAAACAATATTACAAGACTAAAGAAATTGGTGTACATCGAGCAACATATATATAACCAATACCCCCACTTCTATTTTCCCCCACCATTCAATAAATTTCCCCACCATAGTGTTACATTAAACAGTTTTTTTTAAATATGATCTACACCTAATAAATCTAAATAACAGTTGTGCACAGATTGTACATTTTTCGTTCATGATTTCAAACCTTATTAGTGGTGCCTTAACACGATGGTCTACATATCCTCCTTCAAGATCAAATTCATCCCAATCATCTATAGCTGCTCGTGCACAATCTTGACAAAGAGTCGTCCCATCCGCAAATTTATAAGCAACAATAATGCCAAACCCATAATTTTGTCTTCGGTATTCATGAATAGCTTCTCTAATGCTGTTTGGAATAACACATTCTCCTGATCTTATTATATGGTTAAATAAAAAGCCATCACAAATAATTTTCCTCAAGCAAAGTTCAAATAGAGTATCCACCATGTTTTATAAAAGAGATTAATATTTCGACTGAAGTGTTTACACATGTTACATCCGTCTTAAATACTTTATCCCCACCATATTTTATATATGTCAAGGTCAAATTATATTAATGCGAGAACGGGGAATAGAGCACTAAGTGACATGTTATTCCATTGCCACAAAGTGATCTATTCCCCGCTCTCTATTCTATATCTACTTTTTTAATATTTTTTTTTATTTTATTATTTTTTTATTATTTTTGTTTTTTATAAGTTTATACAGATGTTTAAACTTCTTTTTTTTCAGATTCCCAATATTTCATTTCCTTCTTCTGCACCCTCTTCAACTACGACTTCATTATTTTCATTTTTCAAGAGCAATAGTTCATTTTTCAATTTCTTCATTTCATCTTCTAATTTTAGAATTTTAGACTCTCTATCTTCCAATAATAATTTCAAATACTTAATATAACTACCAGCCGCATGTACAGTCTTTACTCTGTTTTCTCCAAGATGCATGCCTGGGATTTGGATTTGTAGCCTATAATACTCCATATTGACATTAGACTGAATTTGTCTTGCTCGTTCACTTTTCTTCTTTCTAGCTTCGGCTTCTTCATGAGAGGCAACCAAGTCAGACAAAATTGGACGATACATTGTTGGTAAATGATTTTACAAGAATGAGAAACTATTCGGTTCAACAACGCATTTATCTACTTTCCCCCACCACTATCCCGAGTAGGGCCAAAAATGTTGAATACATATTTCAATAGTTACACTGGCACCATTTTCAACTAAAAATTTATAAAGAAAATATGGATACTCACTTGGTTTAATATTCATATTGTCCATCATAAAGTTAAACGCCAATCTTTCCGAATATTCATTGTGATATTTTTCGGTGACACCGATTAACATTCCTTGTTTTTGAAATTTAAAACCAATGTCTGGAATTTTTTTACAATCCTCCATATCTAAAAGTGGGAAATAATATGTAAAAGAATTTACCGGTGGAACCCAGGGTTCTTCCTTACAAAAAGCTTTAAACATTGCTTCTCGGTCCTCCATTATGAAATGATTTTTTAAACTGTTTTCTATCCTGCTTAAATAACCTAACCCCCCACCATTTTATTCAGATTCTTCTTCTTCAGATTCGGTTAACTCTTCCGGTTGATGCATCATTGATATATTTCCAACACTATTATTTCCAGTTTCATTAATTGTTTCTTGGTTTAAATTTATAAATTCTTCTACTATTTCTTCTATTAACTCTCCAAATGTAACAGTCATCTCTTGTTCTAGTTCTTCTTGTTCTTGTATCTGACGATGTGTAATAATTTCAGTAATGTATATAAAGGAAGTAGCTCTTGGAGACATAGTTTAATAAAGCGTATGGCTTTACTAACAACACAGCATATAATGAATAAAAAACCTGATGAACTCTTGCTTTTATAGCAAATATGGGGAAGGGGGAAGGGGGAAGGGGGGGGATCAGTAAGAAAAACACCGACATATCATTAGTCTGATTCAGAGTCTGAAGATTGTATAGGGGATATTAATGTATCAGTTGACGAATATAGAATGAATGTTTCAATTGCTTCTTTAACAATTTCTTCATCACTATCATTTATTAGCTCTTCAAATATTTCTTGTTCAAAGGACGAAATTTCTTCTTCCAATATAAAATCATCCAGACTATTATTCATTTCTTCTTCCAAAACTTCATTTGTCTCTTCCATCCAAGTTATATTTTCATTTGTATTAAACTGATTTTTTACTTCAAAATAATTTAAAAAAGGTGTATCTTTAAAAACCATTATTAACTTTTTCTTTTCACACCAAAGTAATATCTTATGACAAAATGATACTGAGTATGAAGTTGCTGTCTTATATATTCTATTTTCCCCCACAATATTTCATATAGTTAAACATTTGTAACATAGTACTATTACTCTTCTTTATCAAGCTATAATGCATTGCGGCTACTTGCAGCTCAAACTCCATTTCTTCTACAAAATTACGTAACTGCACCATCCAAGGAAATAAATTATTTAAATTTTCAATCCTAACTGTACATGAACACAATAATTTATAATCACCTCGACGATATACAAGAACTTTAACCCCTACACCCATATCTTTCAAAATTGTTTCTTCAATCTTCTATGCAATCCATATAATAGTGGCCAAAGTTCTGTATGTTTAGCAAAGAATGAATCCAATCTTTTAGACATGTTCACTATATGGCAGCTTGTTAAATTCTAAGCAAACATATCAGCTGCGGGCTTTTATAATGCAACTTAACAAAATTTAGGGGGGGAGGGGGGGGTCAAGTTCAAGGTCAAGGTCAACAAACTTTAACTTATGTAGTAACCAATTACCTAAACTCTCACATATAAATAAATAACTTATATGGTTAATTGGTGTATTAGGTGGCTCTAAAGAGCCTTTTTTGGGTTTAAAAAAAACCCTGCTTATCTTAAACAGATATTAAACCAGTTATTGTACTCCTCATTTCCCCTAAAATCCTCAAACAACTCCGCCCATTGCCAGATGTATTCGGCGTTGTCTGCAGTCACATACAAAATTGGGCTACCAAGAAACAATACTGGTGATATGATTACTATTGTTCTGCCCAACTGCAACCAGTCCAATGCTTCCCACATGTATGGGGTCAAGACTTTCTTCCAGGTCCAAAGTTACACAACGCAAATATTCAAATAATAATCGTTCATCTTCCTCAACTTCTTCCATTTCCTCTAGCTCAGATTCATCTTCCTCAACTCCTTCCATTTCCTCTAGCTCAGATTCATCTTCCTCAACTTCTTCCATTTCCTCTAGCTCAGGTCGCCTGTTGTAAAAGTTTGAACCATCCAGTGGAGCCATGTTCACTGTACAGCAGGTGAGCGGGCAATGTTCCATGCCCAATTGCACAGCGGTTACTTATATAAGGCAAGAGAAAGTTGTCGGGGGGGGGTTATTTAGTAATTTGGGGGGGGGGGGTCAAGTTCAAGGTCATGTGAAAGTAGGTCACGGGACTTAGAGTGACCAAAAAATAATGGGAGAGAAACACAGCGCACTGTTATATAGCGCTGGTTTCTCTCCATTATTTTTCTAACAAAATTTGGAAAAAGCTAATTCTTATTACTCTTTACTACGACCCCAGCGAGTCCAACCATCCACACCTTTGTAGAGATAGTCTTTCGCATCAAGTGTTTTGATCGCTTTTTGGTTTCTCATAGGTACAGAGAGCTTAATTACCCATTTGTAGCCGTTACACCCCTATTATAATTCTATTGCTCTTTTCTGTTCTACTTACAAAAAAGTACCTTAAACCTTCTCGCAATCTCTTCAACTTAGTAGCGGGGTAGGACTTGCTGGAAATCACAGTCGGTTGTGGCACAAAAATATGTTTTACAAGATGTACACGGCAATACTTTTCGTTAAAAACACATTTCCCACCACAGACCGATCCTTTTTTAGAACCCCTAAGAAGCTTCTCAGTGCATTTACGAGGATTTTTAAATGCCCTGCGACGCTCTGCTTTTAATAATTGAAAACGCTCTGAAGGAGCAATTTTGAAAAATGATTTTTTTACTTTCGGAATAGAAATGGTAGGATGAAAGGAGTTGGGTTCGGGAATTTGTGAAATTAGTGAAGGTAAGGAAGAAATTTCATGGATGGATTTAAGAAGTAAGGGAGTATCTGGACGAAGAGACTCTGTTCTTGGAAGCTCCTTCTGTGGTGGTGGCACTGGTGTAGACGGCTCATTAGTTGGTGATGGAGGTGGTGAGAAAATGCTTCCAAGAACCCGCCATGGCTTGAAGAAGTATATTTCCCGGAGCAGCAGTACTTGATGTAGATGGTGGTGTTTCCATCCTCTGTAGCATTGACTCCGGGACATTCTTCAAGCGAAGTCTCTTCATCGTCTCTCATTTGAAGCCGCCATAGAAATAGTAGAAGAAGAAGGTGAAGTAGTAGCAGCAGCAGAAGTAACGGGCAGCGACATGGTTCCAATGCAGCAACGTTAGCGGCTGAAATCAGAATGAAACAGCGTGTTAGCCAGTCCCGCTTATATAGTCCCTAAAGTGAAAGTGAGCGGCCGGAGGGGGGGGTGTTAATTGCTTTGGGGGGGGGGTCATTAACTTAATTGAGGTCAAGATCACCAAAAAATTATAATAAACCAAAGTGATGGGACGGCTATAGCCATCCCCACCACTCTGTTTGCCTAACACTTCCCCAAATCCCAACCCACTACAGTTACGTCTTGCAAGGGATCCCAATTTTTTGCCCGCACGCACGTGGCGATCCAGTTTGGTGGGCTGTGATACGGGCGGCCGGCCTCGGGCCTGGGCACTGGACCTGACCATTCCAATTTTACAATAGGGAGTCTGGAACAGCTAATGCAAGACGCAACTCTAACCTCCCACCCTTAATCTAGACCCACCCGAATATAATTATTTCCTAACAAAAAAAATTAAAATTTTTAAAAAATAAAAATATGCGCTACCTACGGCACAACGCGCATGTCCCACCCATATTTAATGAAGTTCAACAGAACTTCTATAATTTAAATTTAAATTTAATCTACCCTCCTAACAGCTAGCTGTGAAAGGTTATTAGTACATACACACAAATACACAATAATTACATCAACACTCAACATTAAATGCATAAACACATTTTTCAAACATTAGCAATAATATAACACACCTTAATGCTAACATCGCAATGCGCAAATTAAAACTTAAAAATAACGCAACTTAAAACTAAAAAATAAATAACATTTTACACACACACACAGTCACACACAAAAAATATTAATATTAAAACCCTAACAGCAAGAGTAACTCAAATATATATCGGCCACCTATATATTTAAGTTACCCTCTGAGTTCGTCCTGAAGCTCCGCGTCCGGAGTTTCGGTACGAACTGATTCTAAAGTTCTCGACAGAATATTCGTAAACTTTCAAAATGGTGGGGGAACTCGTAGGGGTTTGAGGGGCTTACAACGTTCTACATAGAACTTCAATAGGAAATTTCCAAGCAGCACTGTTTCATACACGTAGCGGCGATTATTACAAGTAGGTCGTCGATAATTTAAGTGTTGTGCTGCAGCTTTTAATAATGTTGGCCAACATCTAATTATGTTCTCCACCTAATCTAGCCACAATTTTCCTTTCAGCATTACACCATAGTTGTTCACTGCTATTATCTTAATAACAGTAGGAAGTTATGTGTTCCCTTTCGCCGCTCAACTATGGTTATTATTTATTGCCAACAGCAGACCTAAATTACCGTTACTCTATCAGTTTAATTTATCTTAAGTATATGTTGTATTATCTTAACCACAATAGTTACCGTTTGGTAACACCAAATTAGTATTACACAAGCTTAACTACTATTACCATTTCAACATAAAGTAAAAGTGAAGGGGGGGGGGTTAATTACCTATTTTGGGGGGGGGGTCAAGTTCATAATAATTACCACCTGCCTTTATAAATACCGTTACACGAGCAGCTGCGCCTCTTTCCACTCGCGGGACCCACAGCTAACACAACACCTCGGTAAGTCGCTACCGTCTAATAATATTATATATGTTTTCTTTTAACTTACTCCAATTAGGTCTACTTCTTTTTAACACCCCATGTACAACTTCGTTTTCAACTATTTCTTTTTTATTTACTATAAACACATATTACTCTCCCATTACCATTTTATTTATTACTGCATAAATTAACCTCACATCAACATTATTTTTATTGTTACTTAATATTTATATTCACCTGCTGTTAATTATTTATATTCACATCTGTATTTTTTATTAAACTCTTAATTATATTTACACCTTTTAAACAGTTATGGTATTACATTACTATTGGTCTTATCCATGGTGTTAACTTACCGTTTTACACATTAATAACACATATAATTATTGCTAAACTATAATGTTTGTACAATTACTAGCTCTTACCTCATCAACTTATTAACAGACTATTGTTCGCACTTGTGCAGCTCATAGCCAATTCATACAGAGTAACAAATTCCTTTTTTCAACTGGAATATTATCTTAATATTTTTAACAAAATAGTTTTTAAAGTGTTTGCCTCTCCCATTAATATAAACTATCGCAACGCTACCAAACAAATAACCGGAGTGGCCACAATCCCACCCTTTTATCCCATCGGCTTAGGGGGGAGGGTAGAGGAGGGGTAGTTCGTGACTCACAAATTGCTTAAATACGGGGTCAGTACCGCGCGCGTCTCATTTATTTGCCGGGTTTCGTAGAGTAAACTTCGGTCTTTACTTTTCTAACTTACATTTCTTACTCTAAAACATGTGTTCGCGGTTAATATGCTAATCACTCTCTATATATTCAAACACATTTACAAACACTAACCATTTATGAGTTGGTTTTTACACAGTGCACATTTACTCACCACTATTACAATGGCTTCCCACACTTTGCAGCTGAAACTTTTACGCACCAAACATATTTTACAAAAACAGTCTAACTACACAGTTTCAAGACCTCGTAATACATTCGCTAAACTTAAGAAACAGTTCAGCTTTCACCCCTTGTATTTTACAAGATCCAACCTTCACAACAGTTATTCTACTGACACTATTTTGCAGACAGTCTTAACTGATATGCTGAAATATCAACATTACAATCTTGTCACACCTATTGATGATGTTATCCAGTTATTCTTATTCACTATATTACCGGGTTTATATAACCGTTCTTCATCACACACATCTCTCATTCTACTCTATCAACTCACAATATAACCATCTAGCAGCTCTCATTTCTTCAAATTATGGACACGCGGCAGGGTTCACCCATACAATCTCCAGTAGTGACATCCACTACTAACGATAACAATGGAGGTCTTCCCACACAAATTTTGCCTACATACACTACCACCACCGACTCCCGACCCGTGCAGAGCAATGAAATCAACAGTACGGCTGCAAACGATGTACAAGCGATCCTACGATCACTAGTGGGCTTTGATGAATAAATAAATTTATTTCCCGGAGCCCCCATCCGCTCCCGCCACACTCCCGCCCGCGACTGATCCCCACACTCCCCACATTTTTTAAAACCCCCTCCGGATGACCTTGACACACTTACCAACCCATCCCCAAACCCCCCAAAAAACCCCCAAATCAACAACACACACCTGCCAGTTACAACCGCTGACCTTGACCTGCGCCAGGACCGGCAAATTCCATCTACTCCCATCGCAGCT